>QXTE01000187.1:571661-811788 GCA_003942145.1 Platysternon megacephalum
CAGCCAGGGCTTTGTCAAGCCTGACCTTAAAAACCTCTAAGGAAGGAGATTCCACCACCTCCCTAGGTAACCCATTCCAGTGCTTCACCACCCTCCTAGTGAAAAAGTTTTTCCTAATATCCAATCTAAACCTCCCCCACTGCAACTTGAGACCATTACTCCTTGTTCTGTCATCTGGTACCACTGAGAACAGTCTAGATCCATCCTCTTTGGAACCCCCTTTCAGGTAGTTGAAAGCAGCTATCAAATCCCCCCTCATTCTTCTCTTCTGCAGACTAAACAATCCCAGTTCCCTCAGCCTCTCCTCATAACTCATGTGCTCCAGCCCCCTAATCATTTTTGTTGCCCTCCGCTGGACTCTTTCCAATTTTTCCACATCCTTCTTGTAGTGTGGGGCCCAAAACTGGACACAGTACTCCAGGTGAGGCCTCACCAATGTCGAATAGAGGGGAACGATCACGTCCCTCGATCTGCTGGCAATGCCCCTACTTATACAGCCCAAAATGCCGTTAGCCTTCTTGGCAACAAGGGCACACTGTTGACTCATATCCAGCTTCTCGTCCACCGTAACCCCTAGGTCCTTTTCTGCAGAACTGCTGCCTAGCCACTCGGTCCCTAGTCTGTAACAGTGCATGGGATTCTTCCGTCCTAAGTGCAGGACTCTGCACTTGTCCTTGTTGAACCTCATCAGGTGTCTTTTGGCCCAATCCTCTAATTTGTGTAGGTCCCTCTGTATCCTATCCCTACCCCCCAGCGTATCTACCACTCCTCCCAGTTTAGTGTCATCTGCAAACTCACTGAGGGTGCAGTCCACGCCATCCTCCAGATCATTAATGAGGGCTTCAATCTGCAAACCAATCAATGGGGGCCATAAGAGGGCCAATCTGAGGGTATGTATACACACCGCAGTTTAGACACTTCCTACATCAATGGAAGGGTTTTTTTCCATTGACGAAGTTAATCCACCTCTCTGAGAGGCAGGGGTTGACCTAACTAGAGTGCTCAGGGCGTGAAAGTTTTCACAACCTGCAGTGCCATAGCTAGGCCACACAATGTTTAAATGTAGACCAGACCTCAGTCAGATTCCCAGGAGATACGGTGGAGGAAGTACAATCACTTCCTGGGAGCCTTTGGTAGGATCCTCAGAAAATGCGTCCTAATGTACGTGAACAGAGTAGTGGATTAGCATCTTGCAATGGGCATTTGAAGGTGCAAACCAGAGTAAAATGATTAAATTGTGTGATGTTTCCCTGCATCTCCTCAGATCTATCTAATAAAAATAGACTTTCAAGGCCTCATCCTGAGTGTTCTCAAGTTCTATTGACTGTAATGGCTCTGAGGAGGCTCAGTCCATGATAGTCAGCTGCTAAATAACAGTTCAGCCCAGACATGGGATGTGAGAAATGTTTCTGATATCGACCATTTGCCACTGTATCAAAGTGATAAATGACTGGCTGCTGGCCCGGCTGATCTCCTGGGTATTGCATGAGGGAGTTTTCCTTTTAGTCAGGTTCAAAGCCTTTTCCTTATTGATCATCCTCCTACTTTTCAAGCTGCATTTACTTAATTATACATCAGCCTTTGATAATTAGATACATGCTTTGTCAGCAGCAGAAAGAGACAATGGATTAAAATTCTGGTCAAATAGACTCAATAACTAGTGCACGTTGAAATTAGTGTAATCATAAAATTAGCATGAGAATTGATGCTTCGAACAAAATCCCCACAATGTACACGGGGATTTTATATTGAAAGGAATTAGTTTGTTCCACCATATATTAGACAGTTTGTAAGCCATCTTCAGACATGCTTCTTCTGTAGCTTAAGGTTGGAAATCAAAGAGAATGAAAAATGTCTTAAAAATTAATATAACTGAGAACAGAGTAGATGTGAATCCAACTTCTGCAGTGCCAAGGTCTGAAATAAAACAGCTTAACTCAAGGATTTGTAGGAAAAATGTAAAGCACTTCAACTTCTTCTATGATTTCCAGTTAATGCATGAAAAAAATCTAGATTCTCACCTAACTAATATCCTAAAGACGTCAGCAGATCATTTTCATAGCACCATGTTGGGAGTTACTTTCTCTATAATACAGTAACAATAAGTGACGACTAAAAATGGCAGGGTAGCCTAGTGGATAGAGCACTAGACTGGCCTGGCCTGCTAGATGAACTTCATCAAGTCATGTCACTGTTCCGTGCGTCAGTTTCCCCACCTATAAAATGGGGAGACTGACCTGCTTTATAAAGTGCTTTGAGAGCTACTGATGAAAAGCATCCTATAAGAGCTCCTGCTACTACATACTCTAGCTCCCATTCGAGAGGAAGGATAGTCTTCTTGTTACGGTATTGGCCTGGGACTCGAGCTCTGAGTTCAGTCCCCAGCTCTCCAACAGATGGAGGCAAATGACTTAACCTTTGTCTCTCGGTTCCTTCTCTGAGCAATGGGAATACAAATAATTCCTTTGCCCATGTGGTCTCTTTAGTCTTTGAGGCAGGGACTGTCTCATACTATGTGTATGTGCAGCACCTGGCGCAGTGGTTCTCAACCAGGGGTACGCGTACTCCCGGGGGGACGCAGAGGTCTTCTGGGGGGACATCAGCTCATCTAGAGATTTGCCTCGTTTTACAACAGTCTCCATAAAAAGCACTAGCGAAGTCCGTACAAACGAACATTTCGTACAGACAATGACTTGCTTGTACTGCTCTAGATACACCACCAGTCTTTCTCCACCTGGGATCACAACTTATTTTATAATTAGATGGTAAAAATGAGAAAGTCAACAATTTGTCAGTAACAGTGGCTGTGACACTTTTGTATTTTTATGTCCGATTTTGTAAGCAAGTAGTTTTTAAGTGAGGTGAAACTTGGGAGTGCACCAGACAAATCCGCCTCCTGAAGGGGGGTCCAGACGCCTGAGAACCAGCACACTGGGCCACTGGTCTCAGTTTGGGCTTCTAGCTGCTGCTGTAACATTATTACTAATAATCTGTACTGTAGTCGTCTCAGAGTTGCTATTGCTGAACACGATTAGCAGCCTGTAGTTAGTGGCAGCCCAGCAGCTGGGCTGGGAAGGGTCGATGAGAACTGGTGGCAGAGCTGTTTGGGAGCAGCACTGAATTGCCCTGGGCTGGTTCTGCTCCCTGCTCTCAGCATCTCATTCTGGGGGTTACTAAACCCCCCTTTCCGCTCTGCTTCATGGGCAGCCATGGCACTGTGCTCATCTGAAAGGCATCAGCGACCCTGCTGCATGTGCTCCTGGCTCAGCAGCATTCGTGGTCCTCTCACCCTCCCAGAGCTTCCTGGAGAGCATTAACAGCTGGAAACCCCCCCACCCCCTCCCCACGAGGGAGAGTTCCTCTAGCCTTTCCACCGTGCGTGTGCTTAGGGAGCACCAGGTGTTTTTCTTCCTGCTTTGCCATTAAATCCAGATTTATTTGAGGATCAAAACTCTTATGTTGCAGGAAGAAAGTAGCTGCTTCTGTGTTAAGTCTTGGTAAGAGCTGATAGGCCCAATCTCCACTTAGTGTAAATTAGCATCTTAATGAAGCTCCACTGATTTATGCCAGCTGAGGACCTGGCCCCATAAGTTTAAAAACTTCATAGACTTTAAGGCCAGAAGGGACAATCATGATCATCTAGTCTGACTTCCTGCACATTGCAGGCCCCAGGACCTCGCTCACCCACTCCTGTAATAGACCCATAATCTCGGGCTGAGTTACTGACGCCCTCAAATCATGGTATAAAGACTTCAAGTTACAGAGAATCCACCATTTACTCTAGTTTAAACTTGCAAGTGACCCATGCCCCATGCTGCAGAGGAAGGTGAAAAACCACCAGGGTCTCTGCTAGTCTGACCCGGGGGAAATTCCTTCCTGACCCCAAATATGGCGATCAGTGACGCCAAGCATATGAGTGAGACCCACCAGCCAGACACCTGGGAAAGAATTCACTATAGTAACTCTGAGCCCTCCCCATCTAGTGTCCCATCACCGGCTGTTGGAGATATTTGTTGCTAACAGTCTCAGATCGGCTCCATGCCATTGTAGGCAGTCTCGTCGTACCAGCCTCTCCATAAACTTAGGCTCGGATTTGAGTGGACTCATTTCTATTCTTATTACATATTAGAGAATTGCATTTTGTAGGCACAGAACTGTGCCCAGTCCTGGCAGGGAGACAATACTAAGTACTGCTTTAATATCTGACATTTATTTACAGCAATGACATTCCTAACGGTCTCAAAATGCTTCACAAACTTTATAAGTTAGAGATGCCAGAACCAGAACTCTGGCCCGAACCCCCTTCAAACAGTGGGAGCCTCTGAGCTCAAGCCATTCTTTTGTCTTGTAAGAAAGAAAGTCGTAGTTGAAAATGGAATTCAGTAACCACCAGCTAACACCATAAACAATATGGTCACATTCTCACAGACATTAGCTTCTATCTAGGCACTATGACAAGTGGCCAGATTTTCAAAATTGTTCAGCACACGTGTGTTGGGGGCAGGGCTGTTTTGAAAATCTGTCGACACATGTCCCTGTAGGGGCTATTAGGTGCTGAGCAATTTTGAAAATATGGCCCCTTTCCTATACCTAAACCCCAGAATATATTTAAAAAATCAAAACATTAGAAAATCTGAATGTTAGTAGCTAAGGAAACCAGTCAGTTTCCCACTCCTATGTAATCTTTTATCACTCTTAACCACCTCCAGTGATCCTATTCTACCACCTGATACAGGGGGGGAAGGGGGGAAAGAGTGCCATTTGTCTGCAGCTTTGAATAATACACAACTACATTGATGATCACACACATTTTCAACAACAAGAGACAATATTTCTGTCATCAGTTAGTCAATAATAACAATGACCCATCTTCTGCTCAGCTGTGGGCTGATCATCTAGGCCTGGTTTGTTTCTTCCTAGAAGGGAAATAAATGATGCAGAGACCCTGAGGATCTGATTTCCAACAATAGAGGTCCCTTTACATCACTCTGGCATGTAAAGGGACTTTAGAGTAGTGTACGCCCACTTAGCGTAAATGAGATTTAGGCCTTGAATGTTTGCTCCTCATTTGTTTTAAGAACATGAGAACGGCCAGACTGGGTCAGACCAATGGTCCATCTAGCCCAGTCTCCTGTCTGCCGACAGTGGCCAATGCCAGGTGCTTTGGAGGGAATGAACAGAACAGAGCAATTAGCAAGCAATCCATCCCCTGTCATCCACTCCCGGCTTCTGGCAATCAGAGGCTAGTTGCCTCTCTGACCATCTTGGCTAGTAACCATTGATGGACCTGTCCTCCAGGAACTTATCTAGTTCTTTTTTGAACTCTGTTATACTTTTGACCTTCACTACATCCCCTGGCAATGAGTTCCACAGGCTGACTGTGCGCTGTGTGAAGAGATTCTTCCGAATCATAGAGCTGGCAGGGACCTCGAGAGGTCATCTAGTCCAGTCCCCTGCACTCATGGCAGGACTAAGTATTATCTAGACTATCCCTGACAGGTGTTTGTCCAACCTGCTCTTAAAAATCTCCAATGATGGAGATTCTACAACCTCCCTAGGCAATTTATTCCAGTGCTTAACCACCCTGACAGGTAGGAAGCTTTTCCTAATGTCCAACCTAAACAGCCCTTGCTGCAATTTAAGCCAACTGCTTTAGGTCCTATCCTCAGAGGTTAAAGAGAACAATTTTTCTCCCTCTTCCTTGTAACAACCTTTTACATACTTGAAAACTGTTATTCTCTTCTCCAGACTAAACAAACCCAATTTTTGCAACCTTCCCTCATAGGTCATGTTTTCTAGACCTTTAATCAGTTTTGTTGCTCTTCTCTGGACTTTCTCAAATTTGTCCACCTCTTTCCTGAAATGTGACGCCCAGAACTGGACACAATACTCCAGCTGAGGCCTAATCAGCGCGGAGCAGAGCGGAAGAATTACTTCTCGTGTCTTGCTTACAACACTCCTGCTAATACATCCTAGAATGATGTTCGCTTTTTTTTGCAAGTGTTACACTGTTGATTCAGATTAGGTTGTGATCCACTATGCCCCCAGATCCTTTTCCGCAGTACTCCTTCCTAGACAGTCATTTCCCATTTTGTGTATGTGCAACGGATTGTTCCTTCCTAAGTGGAGCACTTTTATTCATCTGCTGGTTTCTGAGCTGCACTCAGATCATGTTTTCAAGCTTTCCTCCACAACCATGAGGGCTAGAAATGTTTTTTTTTTAAAGGAAAGCTGAGAGTCTCACCCAATCTCAGGACTCCAGGGGATGGGGCTTCATGAAACACACCAAATGTCTCAAAACTCTCAATACAATCTGGAGAGATGGCGTCACCGCTGTCTGAAGGTCTCTCTGGCAATAAGCATGTGACTTTCAAGCTATTCATTGGCAAACTCAGTGGGAGCTCCTATACGCTTTGTGCATTTCTTTCTATTTCCCTAATCTCACCATCAAGGCCTTGACTTTTACCTGCATGGTTTCTTTTAGGCACTCGTTTGTGGACCATATAAATGTATCCAATGGTAAAATGTGAAGGATTCCCATAAAGTACCATTACTTATAACAGTGCCACCATTAACTCTTGCAGGGTGCCCAGAGAACTGGCCTTGGAATGCCTCGTAGCAACATCCCTCAGCTTGGTCCTCTCCCTGTTCAGGCTGACTCCCAGTCTGGCCCTTCCTTACACCCTACTCCTCTTCCTCTGTCTCTCTCTTAGCTGTCCTCAACTGGGGAGCTGAGCCATATTATTACTTGGACAATCATTCAGTCCTTAACCTAAGATGTCCCTCATTTGCCCCGTGTCCAGCCTGGTGAGTCAGCCTGCAGCTACTCACACGCTGCCACAGGCCCCAGTTTAGCAAAGAATTTAGAGATGTTCTTAACTCCAGCCACAGGATTAAGTCTCATGTAAGTGCTGAAAATTAAGGAAGCGCCATTGTGAGCAAACCCACTAGAGAAAGCAGGCCCCTTCAGAAAGACAAGCCAGGATTTTTGAGACCATGGGCCACCACACGAGTTTTGGGTTTCTTCAGAATTGGGTTTACAAAGCCAGTGGGTTGGGGCTTCATGCAATTTGCAGCCAAATGTATCTTCTCAAGGGCAAGTAAATGAATGAAGCAGACAGTCACCTCCTTGCCTGGTCTAATACTGAGAATTCACTCTGGACAATACACTGTACTTCAAATCCAAATCAAGACTCTGCCTTGAATAGACAGGAATCTCCTTCACCCTCATTGGCAATTAATTGGGCATTTAAAACCACAATGGAATGGAAAGAATTCAAAGCTTCCTTATCTGTGTGTGGATGTTACAGAAGGGCATGTTCAAATGTATTGTAATGGTCACCATTTGGAACAAGTACTTCCTGAGCAGCAAATCAACTGAACTATGCATGCACGCTGAATTTTGAGTAATGCAAATAGCACTTTATTTGTGTTGCCAGGCAAATTATAATATCTGTTGTCTTTTAAGTGGGGTTCTTACAACCCTATTTCCATATATAGCTCCTGCTAAACCTATTTAAATTGGCTTTGTTGGAACACGTGATATTGCTGACAAGATTGCTTTTGTTTCTCCATTGCAAATAGGTTTTCATGCCGGTTTTCTGAAATTCCAGGTTGCCTGTGCTGAGCAGCATCTTGCTGCAGCAAGCGTGCAGTTTGCCAGAAAGATAAAAGCAAGATCTGATTCCTCCCCACCCTCACAGAGGGCTCCATTATAACCCAGCCATAGTGTGGCTGAGGACTCGTGTTCTGTGGGAATTCCAGTTCTGATTCAGACATCTTTAGACATGTTACTTTTGACAAGAGATTAATCTAGTCTTTTCTTCATGGACCCAGTTCAGCAAAGCACATGCTTAATTTTCAGCACGTGCTTAAAATAGGATTACTCGTGGTAGTGGATACTACGCTCAGCAGCCAGATTGGCCCCTAAAATATAAACTCTTCAAGGCAGTAACCAACCTCATTATGGGCTGGAATATATTTCATCTCACTTATAGTAAATGATTGAAAGCTACTCTCTCCTACTACTCTTCCTTCACACATTTCTTCAGCAGGACCCCTTTGGTGGAGGGGTCCCATATGCAAGGAGAGGGGGATGTTCCACTTTAATCTTTGAGACAATCTAACTCGAATCTCCAAGCAAACCTGAGGTGGTTGTGGGCCTTAAACGCCAAACTGTGGGGGGTTCCATTCGTACAGCTCCTTGGGAACAGAATCCTGCAGGTTCCACAGAGTTCTGCTCTCCTGTCTGTTACAAACCTCGAAAGAACTCAGCTTTATGTAGGAACAATGCAATAGCAGTAAAGCAAACAGCTGATATTTTCCAGCAGCATCAGCAATTATTTGAAACTATCTCCTGCCCATTGGGCTCAAGGCTCATTTTTCAAAGATAAGATTAGTTAAAACACATACGAACAAATCACATCAATGAGAGAACTTTCTGCATCAATCCCGGCATCGTGGAATTGGGTCTCATCTCAGTGGGGAAAATTCCTGTACGTTGTCGTCAGCTTTACTTAACTTGAGTGGTGTTTCAGATGAGAATATTGGTGGATTCTTCCGCTATTTTTGAGGGGAGGAAAGAAGGGATAAAGAATGGGTCTATGGTTAGGGCCTAGATAAACTTCATAGGAATCCCATTGATTATTAAAGACATTTAGCATCTTGAAGGAGGCACTAAGCACCCAGTGTCATTATCAGGGTCTCACCCTTTGCTATCACAAGCTGGCAGCAAAGGGTCCTGCCTTACCCAATTAGATCCATTTCTTTACTTCTTCTTAACGTAGCTGTTTGGTCTTAGCTGTAAAGCAACCATGGAGGAAGAGGAGGAGAGGCCTTTGAGGGTACTTAGTGCTGTGACTGCTTTTCCCAGGAGTTCACTTCTGTTTAAGATGTGTTACTGCTCTGAGCTTGACTCCCGCAACACAAGGCACGGCTGCAATTTCACAGTGCCGGCTCCCATGGGTGTCTAAATTCAGCCCTCCAGCCCCCTTAGAAAGCATGGCAGGAACCAGCTGGAGCCTGGGGGTTGCCCCACGTGGATGTAGAGCAGCAGGCTGGCATTGTTAGGCACTGATGTGGGTGTGGTACAATGCAGCCTTCTTGGCCCATCTCCCTCCATTTCTAGCTAGTCCTTTCCCAGGCTCCTCCTGTGTGACCTAAGACTTGCCTACGCCTTGTGCAGGCACAGAGATGAATTTCACTCTGGGTGATTATAAAATAAATCAGAGCTGGAGGGGACCTCGAGAGCTCAACTAGTCCAGCCCCTCGTGCTGAGGCAGGACCAAGTATCCCTAGACCATCCGTGGCAGGTGTTTGTCCAACCTGTTCTTAAAAATCTCCAGTGCCAGGGATTCCACAGCCTCCCTAGGTAACCTATTCCTGAGCTTAACGACCCTGAGAGTTAGGAAGTTTTTCCTGATAGCCAGCCTAAATCTGCCTTGCTGCAAACATGATTGCATCTTGTCCTATCCTCAGTGACCATGGAGAACTATTGATCACAATCCTCTTTATAACAACCTTTTATTTATTTGAAGACTGTTATCAGAGCCCTCCCCTCCCCAGTCTTCTCTTCTCGAGTCTAAACATGCCCAGTTCATTTAACCTTTCCTCAGAGGTAGGCCTGGAAGAATTAGACTTTTATTGGTAAATGTTAGTAAACATCAATTTCACCATCCACACACACGGATTGAAAAAAATATTTCCATTGATAATAATTGAAGTTTACATATTAGCAAAGTAAAAAAAAATGCTGCTTGAGAACTTACTAGAGTTTGATTAAAGGATATTTACTTCGTATATTTTGGCATGTGATGCTGGCAATTTGTATTTTGACAGTTAAAACTGTAACTTATTGAATCTCAATATCTACAGTCATTAAATCATTGTCTGATTTCCCAGGCCTGTGAAAATGTCAATAGATAAAAATAGCAAAAATGCCTAATGCTTAATTTTGCTCAACTGTGCATTTAAGTTGATAAAAATTTAAAATTTGGTATTATCCATTGAAATGATTAAAAAAAAAAAATCTGCCACGCCTACTCATAGGCCAGGTTTTCTAAACCTCTTTTCATTAAATAGTGTATATGATCCAATAATTTCTCTAAATCATCTGAAATATAGCTCTGTTTTCAGGTGATTTGTCAGGGAAGATAGATATGGCTTAGAGCAGAGCAAAGTTCATTCTTAACTTTAGATACTGCTGTGATAGGCTCTGGCAGCAGAGTCCCTACCACAAAGGATCTCTGGAAAGGCCCTCTTCTGTGCTGCATGGGGCAGTGATATTTCAAGCGATGAATGTTCAAAGCCATGGGACAGCTTCCTGGGCGGTGACAGATCACTTCCTCCCCTGGCCGGGAAAGGATGCAGATTGTTCAGATTTATCATGGAGCAGAGAAATGTCTATTACAATGCGCATAAACGAGGGAAATGAAGAGATCAGACCTTCCTCTGCTGTGACGATGTAGATCCTCACTGGAATTCATTTTTCCTTTTGGTGGGTGTGGTTTGTTTGGTTTTTTGGTTGGTTTTTTTATTTTCCTCTTATTTTAAGAGGATAGAAAGTCCAGTCGGTTGAGGACAGCTGCAGGGATATGCACAGTCCAGTGGCAAGGACATGCCAAAGCTACGTGTAAGCCCTTGGCTCCTGTGTTCTGCTCTCCCAACGCTGAACATGAATATCTGCTTCTGAATGCTTTTCTATTCTTTTAAAAATGCATTTTCATTTCAAGTGGTTCCCAGCATCCATCCTCTTTTTGCTGAAACACAAAAACCCTCCTGAAAACATCTGGAAATTGGCACGATGATACAAAAGTAAGGACTGTTTCTAAGAATGATGAATCATTTGTAATTAAGTACAGCTGTCACTCTGTTCAAAGCCCCAATATTAGTAAAAAAGAAAATCAGTCTTAAGTGTGCTCAGAAGGGAGACAACTCTGGCTTTGTGATGCAACTCCTTTTTATTTGTATTTTACAATTCATTTAAAAGAATCTAGACGCTTCATTTTGAAACATACAATGCATCATATTCCATAGAAAAGCCGAGGCTCTGCAGAACACCTAGAATGAGACAAAGCATTCGGTCACGCGGTAGCACCTACCCCAGTACCACCATCTGAACACACTCAAGGCACAGCATGCATATGGGACCTGATCCAGTGCCCGTTCAAAGAGCAATTTTGATTGGTTTGATTCAATGTTCTTTTGAAATGCTGATTTTCAATCCTCCACCTCCCCTCAAATAAAAGGAGTTAATGAAATATTTTGTGGGTTATATAGAGCCAGATGAAAATTGAAAAAAATCCAACATCTAAAAAAACAACCACCCACCCCTCCAATTTTTCTTTTAAATCAGCTCTTCCTATTGAATTCAGTGGGAATCCTATTTACTGCCGTGAGTGTAGGATCAGGTCTGTAAAGAATAAATCAGGATTGAAAGCACAGCCCTTTTTAACACCCTCCCTCCCCCCATGTTTCTTATTTGAGCAGAATGCAGACAAAGCAGCAAACCCTGAACATTTTATATTGTTGTTGGGATGCATGAGAAACCGCCCAAAATATATATCTGCAAAACTCAGTAAATGACACTCGCTGGTGCTACAGAAAAAACAAACCATTAGTAATGCAGGATCCCAGGTTTCACTGAATTGCTTTTATGTAACAAAAACATTGACATCACAATAGTGAATGAACCTGCCCCAGGACCCCTAAACTCTGTGTGACTCCATGTTTGTCTCTAGACTTGCTCCAACTATATACCTGCAGGGTCCCCAAGATGGCTCGATGCCACATTCCTTTGTTAGAGTTAACAATAGGGTTATGTAAAAAAAAATAAACTAACAGGTTTTTTTCCACAGCTCTTCCATGTTCAACTCTAGCCCAAATACAAGGATCTTCTGTATCTGGAATGTGCGACCTAGCTTCCCTCTTAGCAGTAGAATGGCTTTCTTCCTGGCTGTGTATTTGCTAGACCTGGGTGACACGTCTGTGAAAAGTACAGATTCAGTGACACCAAAATGTTTTGTGAATGTGGGTATTTGAGGCTGACATGGCCAATGCTGACTGGTCCTACCGGGTCCCACAGCATCCTGGAGAGATGGGACAGTTCGCATCCGGGGATGGTGTAAAAAATAAGGCAATTCCCCAACTGTTCTCTATTCACCCGGACTCTGAAAACGCGTTGTTAGAGATTGGGACCTGAGAGCGTCTGTACTAGCCCACACAAGAGGGAGAACAAGGACCCTTCCCCACTAGTGCCCTGTCCAGGAACCAGGAACTACTTCTGTCCTGTGCTGCTGCTCTGGAGGGACTGGGGGATTTGATCACTGGCCAGTTTCAGAGTAGCAGCCATGCTAGAAATCCCACCAGGGAAGGAGCAAGGGTGACCTCCTGGCCCCTCCTGCTCGGTCCACACTGGCCAGTGAAGGTGGGCCAGCATCTGGGTAGTGCATGCTGCAGCTGTTACAAGGGTAGTAATGTGTAATCGCCCAGCACTCACGCAGACATGGCATCTGCACCAGTGACCAGGGCCCCGAGTCACTGCTGCCTTTGAGCTCTGCTCCGCACCTGACCCTGCTGTGAGTTAGAGCATCTTGGGGGGTTGCACTGACTTGCACCCAGCTGCCCATGAACCTCAGGGTCGTGGTGGCAGGTAGGAATAGCCAGAGTGCAACAGAGCTCTCAGCATGCTGCTTCCTGGCTGGAGGAGCAGCACCCTGGCATGAGCTCTATGCCTGGCAGAGCCGCCTGCGATGCAGGGAAATTCCCCAGTGGCAAACCACTGTGGTGTACGTCTCCTTTATGCTGGCAGAGCTGCCGCAATGGATTTGTAGGGCAATGTGAACACTGCAGGGGCAGGACATCACTGCTGCAGGCTATGGCTTAGAGCCCCATCGAGCCCGGGGGCGATTCTTGTAGGTTCTACATCTAGAACTATCTGGATGTGCTCAGTTATGTAATAATCTGTTCGGCTCACCCCGGCTGTCTGGGCATCTGAGTGGGGGGTGGAAATATCACATGTGAGTCAGCACTGCAGCCCCTATGTACTTAGCATTTGTTGAGGTGGCACGTAACTTATCACTGCTGGTTTTTAAATAGCTTACGAGTAGATTACAGGGGGTTGACTTTAAAGGGGTATTTACCTTGTTGTGTAAAGTATTCTCCTCCCTTCTGGATAGTGTATTTTCTCATCCATATATAAGAGATGCGTTGTTGTTGTTTTTTTTAAATACTCATATTGGAGAGTTTTGCAAAACCAGCATTTTTAAAACTAATAAGATGGAAATCCTGCCTGCGTAAGTGAGCTAATGCAGCAGCTCTTGAAAGACTCTTTCGAAGACAGGAAACCGTTGTGAAGTGGGAGGGGGGCAGCATTTTTGAAATCTCATGGAGCAGCATTTTTGAAATAAGCCAGTCCATTGTAAATGACTCAGAGCCAGTGGGGTGTCAGCGTAGGGCTCTAGAGACCAGGAACCGAGCAACGCCAGGCTCAGAGTGGGAGTGGAACGAGTTACAAGCTGAGGTGAAGTACCCTGCAGGTCACACGTGTGAGGCCAAGTCCGGTGGCGGATGTCCACGGACACACCAACCCTCTGTCGGGAGTGTGGAAGTGGGGACTACACTAGGACAATGACGGCTGGGGAATTCGGCCCCTGAGGCACATCAAGGCGACGGCGAATGTGTGCGCACCTCACTGGAGAGACTGGTCCCGTGCTGTAAGCAGGGGATGCGGGAGGCAGGAGAACACGGTCACCTCAAGTCTAGCTGCCATACTTTGGCCTGACTCGGAAGGCCACTCACAAACTAAAGACGTTTGCACAACGGCACCCTGAGGAGCAAACTGATGAGTGTGCCTGGTACCAGGAGTCTGTACTGGCCGCCGGCCCAGGCCCCAAGGTCACGGTTCTCACCTCTGAACCCTAAACAATCTAGTGTACCAGTTCCTCGCCCCAGGTAGTCATGGGACAAAGCTCAGGGCCTGCAGGCCTCTACCACAGGAGCTAAATGAGTAATAACACTGCTAGCCTGACACCTGCATGTGCCAGCCACTCCCCGCAGCCAGGGCGTGTCACTAGAGGGTCTGTCTCACAGACCATCCCTTTCCCTTGTCCCTCATCCCAGGAACACTCTGGGCAATGAAACCCAGCCAGGTCTGATCTTGCAGGGGCCGGCTCCAGGGCATTTTCCAAGCAGCTCTGGAGTCCACTGTCATCAGCCATCGCACCGAGTCTGCCTCTCACAACTTTCAGGACTCATCTCTCTCCTGGCCATTCGTATCAGATCCACAGCACGGACTCAGCAATGTCCACTGAGCTCCAACTACCAGTGAGTAAGCCGTCTGCATGCCTGGAGGAGAACAAGCTCCTTCCTGCTCCAGAAGGTTTCTGGAGGGTGGTTCCATATACCTAGGTGATGGTAATTAACGAACAATAATCATTGCGTTCCCAGCAGTGCCGCTGACTCCTGGTGTGACCTGTTGCAAATAATAATAATATAATATATAATATAAGGAGATATACCTATCTCATGGAGCTGGAAGGGACCCCGAAGGGTCATCGAGTCCAGCCCCCTGCCTTCACTAGCAGGACCAATTTTGCCCCAGATCCCTAAGTGGCCCCCTCAAGGATTGAACTCACAACCCTGGGTTTAGCAGGCCAATGCTCAAACCACTGAGCTATCCCTCCCCCCTGTACCTCTCTGTACCTGACTTCCCCTCTCTGTACCTCACTTCTCCCATCTGTGAAATGGGGTATTAATACTCCCCTGGCAGGGGTATTGGCGAAAGTGAATGACTCCTCACCTCTGGTTTGCAGACCCTCAGGCAGAAGGTGCAACATGAAGCAAAGTGATTATTTTGTTACATTCTTCCTCCTGTGAACACCACAGGGACACACATCTTGTGGTGGCTTCTGACTTATGTTCAGCAGGTTGTGGGGAGGGAGCGGTGTGTTAACACTTGCGACACTTTCTGATTTGCAAGCATTGGTGTAATCTGATGGGACATGGTGCAAGGAGATGCACATGTCATGTTGAATCACAAACGCAGCACCTTGAGCACCATGCCTCTGGAGGGCCCCAGGTCACAGTACTTAGCACTGTCATAGCCCGAGCTCATTATCTGCAGGGAGCCAACAGTGAAAACAGGATTTCAGAACATCTCACACGTCCAGGCTACCGAAGCATGAAACCACAGTGCATGAAATGTTGTCAACTGATGCTCTTTCCAAGTAGCTGAAGGAGACCTGTTTGCTTTTCATACACCAGTGCAAATGGGTGGTAGGGACTTTTTCAGATAAATGATGCCAATTACATTGAAATGGGAATAAACAAAAGTATTTCTAAATGAATAAGTGAACGAATGATTATTTCTCCTGACCCAAATAGCAACAGTGGTAATATCCTTAATAAATTCCACCGCGTTCGGCTTGGATTGCGGTTGGAATTTTACTTCGGCTCCAGGATTATTGACTCGTATATTTCACTGGCTTAGCACTGGGTATTTAAATGCCTCTTTCATGAATAATTGTGTTAATCATTTATGGTTTTGTTTTACATCTCATTAATTAATTTCATTTCAAAGTACATTAGCATTTCGAACGCTTTTCCCACTGGAGTAAATTATCTGTGGCATCTAGGGCTTGGTTTTGCAAGCCTAGTTATGTCAGCGAGACGTATAGGAAAAAAAAAATCACATCCCTTAGCCCACATAGCTCTGCTGGCAAATTCGGCAGCATCTTCCCCCTCCCCACGTGCATGTAACTAGATGAACAGCAGAGTTCTTTTGTCAACATAGCGTATGTTCTTTGGGCTGTTTGGCCAGCATGCGCTGTGTCTCCATAGCCATACCAGGCATGGCTCTGTAGTGTACACAAGCCCTAGGTTTTCAGCTGAATCCTGGTCCCCAGAGAATGTAAGAACCAATGGTGACATTCATTGTTGCTTCTGGGGCTAGAAGTAGCACTTGGAAGAATTTCAGACCTGTGTTAACTAGATCGCTTTGAAGTGAAAGTTCACTTTCAATGGCCTCTTACGAATACCCAGGAGCAAAGAGGAACAGTGAAGAACCAAAGCCAGGGAGAAATGTGGAATAATCGAGACTTTTCAGGTTTAGCGGGAGGGTGTTTGAATAAAGCGATCAAAGGAGGCTCTCTTTGGGGGAGAGTCTTCTACCTTATGCGAGCAGTGTTTTACTCCATGAGCCCTTCCATTGGGTTCAGTGGGACAGCTCCCAGATGGATTTGTCAGGTAGGCCCATGTTAGAGCACATTGAATTAGCCCTATCTGGAGTTGGACAACTTGTGAAACTGCTCGGAGTGAGTCAGAGTGGCAGAATCCAGCCACGGAAAATGGAATGTTTCCAATTTCCTGTTGCTGCCCAGGGTGAAGTGACACACTGTCATCTTACTGTCTTGTTTTTAAGGCCTTCCTTCGTTCATTAGGCACGCTGGCAGGAAAGTTCTCTCCAATCACAGCACAATTATCTTGGTGCACTCAGACTCCACGGCTATAGTCTCTGCTCCAGCCACATCAAGGTTCATCACGTAAACAATACTCAAGAGCTTCTCTCTTAACTCTGGATTTCCAGTTCCCAGCACAAAGTGATTCCCGCGGGCAGTTTATAGATGCCACCGAGAGACGTTGTGGGCAGTTTTCTGAGACTGTTTTGGGGTTGCCATTGGACAAGCAAAACAGTAAAAACTGCCAAAACTTTAACCAAAATACAGCCTCTGAAGCCTGCCTATGCTCAGCCCAGCGAGAGACTGTTCACGGAGTCCTTCTAAGCCAATGATATTCTGTCCTGGCCCATGGTACCTTCGCCTGCAGGATGGGCAGCAGAACTACTTGACTCTCTCACAAAGAAGCCTCCCACATGGGAATTGTCCTTCAGCGTGCCCCTGAGAGACTTGCCTGGGAAGGTGAGATTGTAAATCCCCCACTGAAGATGAAGAATTATGCACACTCTGTTGGATGCACTGAAATCAATAGACGCTGAGGGTGCGTCAGGAGGTGCACAGTACCTTGCCACGGTGGGCCAATCGATGCTAAGTGAATCCATATCCTAATGACATAAATCATTGCCTAATTAAAGCTCCAACGCCACAGGGGATTTGTATACAACACTTTCTTTGTAGCCGGTCGTGATGTATGCCTGTGTAGCATAAATATTTCAGAACAGAGCCTAACAGTGACCTGCAAATCCTTTGCCAGCAGCATTATCTGTGGGGTTTCCCAAGGGCTCAGCACTGGCCCTACTCTGCTCCCACTGAAGTCAGCAGAAGTTTTCCCATTGACCCCCCCCGGGGTAGAGTATCAGAGGGGTAGCCATGTTAGTCTGCATCCACAAAAACAATGAGGTGGCACCTTAAAGACTAACAGATTTATTTGTGCATAAGCTTTCGTGGGTAAAATACCCACTTCTTCAGATGCATGGAGTCTCCATGTGGTTTTTTACCCACGAAAGTTTATGCCCAAATAAATCTGTTAGTCTTCAAAGTGCCAGCGGACTCCTCGTTGTTTTCATGGGGGTGTAGTTGGCTGTGCTGAAAAGCCCAACCCATTGTGCTGGGTCCCTCGGTGTTTGCCTCAGAAGAGCCTTCAGCTTAGAGTGTAACATTTTCTTTGTTTTCTTCTTAATTTTTAACATTCTCACATTCTGAAGCTGATTTAAATTGCACCGTCTGCAGTTCTCTCTACACCACGTCTTTTCTGCCTCACTCCTGACGTAGCTGTTCTGCCATTCTTTGCTTTTTCTCTGTCCCTTTGCTGTGGAGACTGAGTCTTCCATGTATCCTGACCCTTCTCCAGGAACTTCCTCCCGCCCCACTGGACACCACTTCTTCACTTGGTCTTGTTCTCAAATTTGGCATTACCGTTTCCTTTTGTCTTAGGTCAGAACACACTAAATGTTCTGAGAGCCCATGTGTAAAGGGCCCTATGCAGCTATACGGGGCCAGATACGGTCTGGTGTAAATCAGCATCGCCCCATTAACTTCAGTAGTGCTGCACCAGCTGAGGATCTAGCCCATATAACTTGATCTTTCTTCACCTTTTACTTCATCTGAGTAAAATCTGGGATTTTCAAAGGCGCCGAAGGGAGTTAGGCACCCAGATCCTATTAAAATCCAATGGATTTGGGGCATCTTACTCCCCTCATCTTACTTAGCTAGGGCTAGCCAGAAAAGAATTCTGTTTTGTTTGTGACTGGCTTTCCCAATTGGTGTGTTTGTTTTGACCTGGAATGAAGCCAGGAACTTCTGAAACTTTCCCTGGAAAGCAGAGCTAGAGCGAGTTCTCCCCTGTCCAGAGTAGCCAACAGCCTGCTGGCAGGGCACTGGCCAGGGATGGGGGCACCCAGGGGCAACCCCTGAACTACATCAGGAGCTTGAGCCTGTAGCATCTCCATTGTAAGCCTGGGCCCTAACCGCTGGGCTGGAGAGCCAGCCTTGCTTGCTGCCAACGTCTATTTAACGATGGACACAGAGGGGAACAGCTCCAGTGACTGGGGAACTGGCGGACTCAGGGTCACGTCCCTGCTCCAAAGCGGGCAGCTGAGTCTCCCACATACCAGGCACGGTCCCAAACCGGCAGGCTGTTCTGTGGCGCTGGCTCTTTCCCTGCGGGACCTGAAACCCCTTCCCAGCGGATCATTCGTCCATCCTGCAGGTTTGCACAAGCCCGTCAGTGCTGACGGCACGCCATTGTCTGACAGGGGGGAGAGAGAGACGTTCTCACCAGCTCTACCCAGGCAGCCTTTGAAAACCCCATCCTAAAAAATCAGCCCCAGCCCCAGCGGTGCCATAATCTCTCAATCAGGCTGCATTTGTCCAGGTCCAAGTCAGTAAAATCGGAGTGCTAAGGCCAGCTCACAGACCGCAGCAGAGATGCCGCATGCCTTAACTGGGACCCTCTCTGTCCCAATGGCCCGAAGGCCAGTCTCTTTGGGATGTCACGGTGGGGAGCGACAGAGGGAGCAAACACCTGGTATTCCAGAATGTGTGCTGGTTTCTCAGTAATTGCAGGGACTGAGGGACGCTGTTCTGGGTCATTTCCTCCGTTTGTAGAAACAGAAGGTCGGTTTAATGGGCTGTTTGTTGGATGGAAAAATTGGAAAGAGTCCAGCGGAGGACAACAAAAATGATTAGGGGGCTAGTTATGAGGAGAGGCTGAGGGAACTGGGATTGTTTAGTCAGCAGAAGAGAAGAATGAGGGGGGATTTGATAGCTGCTTTCAACTACCTGAAAGGGGGTTCCAAAGAGGATGGATCAAGACTGTTCTCAGTGGTAGTAGATGACAGAACAAGGAGTAATGGTCTCAAGTTGCAGTGGGGGAGGTTTAGGTTGGATATTAGGAAAAACTATTTCACGAGGAGGGTGGTGAAGCACTGGAATGGGTTCCCTAGGGAGGTGGTGGAATCTCCTTCCTTAGAGGTTTTTAAGGTCAGGCTTGACAAAGCCCTGGCTGGGATGATTTAGTTGGGGATTGGTCCTGCTTTGAGCAGGGGGTTGGACTAGATACCTCCTGAGGTCCCTTCCAACCCTGATATTCTATAATTCTATGATTTTTGCTGTCCTTGTCAATTTCCCTCTGGAAATTTTACTCAGCAATCCACCATACATCATTTCTACTTGTTCGTATGGAGAGAGAGATCTATCTATCTATCTATATAACACCCCAATAAAGTAAATATATAAAGTTAGAGACCAATAACACCCTTTGACAGTTCTATTCTTATACTAGAAATGAGCCAGAGCTCAGGAACGCTGCATTCGTTTCCTGCCCTTCCCTGTTGGGACAGGGGTTTTAATCTTGGTTTTGTCACAAGTACAAACATGCTCTGTCGTCCCCTCCTGCTTCAGCCCCTATCCTGCCCCCACTGGAGTTAATGGCAGAACAGCCACTGGCTCTGAGGACTGATCAGGCCATGATTAAATGTCTGTCCACATCTCGAACCCACCACCCAGTGTGGTGCTGTAACAGGGTTGGGACTCACCGCTGCAGCGCCTCCTACTGGTCGTCTCGGGAATTAGCTCAGTCCAGTGGCAAGCGCCCCCTGCCGGTGGTGTCCCGTCCATCCTCTCCTCTTTGCTGGTGTCTGGACCCGCGTTGCTCCCCGCTCGGCAGCGTCCTCTTCAGGCCACTGCCCTCCAGCAGTGCCCCTTAGTCCATCCACACCCCCTTCTGGGGGTGGTTGATCAGCAGTCTCTCTACGCCCCAGCCACCATGTCCAACCACACACCCCAAAGTCTAATCCCTCTTGTCAGGGATCTGGCATAGTCTATAATGGCCGCTCCCTACGGCCGATGGCTGGGTGTACTGCAAGGAGGGAAGAGGGGGACCCAGGCCCACCCTCTACTCTGGATCCCGGCCCAGGGACCCTCTGGCGGCAGCCATCCTGCCCTCCTTCTCTCCCTCCATCTGTCCACTCCCTGCGCCGCTTCCCCTATGGCCCCTTGCACCCGCTAGGCCCTTCCCCTCAGGGCCTGCAGCCTGGCAGGCTACGGGCTAGAGCTCCCTTCTGCTCCCTGAGCCTGGCCAGCACTGCGCTGTCCACAGTGCTAGTCTCCCCGCTCTGGAGACTGACCTTCCCCTGTCAAAGGCCTGGGACAGACTGCCTGTTCTCTCCCTGAGCAGCCTTTTTATATGGCTGAGCCAGGCCCTGATTGGCTGTCTCCAATCTGGGCCGTGATTGGCTCCCAATAAGTCCTTCTCCTATTGGCTGCTGGTCTGCGCAGGCCCACTGGCCTGCTGCAGCCCACACTCTCAGGGAGTGGGGCAGCCGCCCCACTACAGGTGCCATTAGCAACCTCTGCTCAGGAAAGGGTCGATTTGAAAGAGCTGGATGGGTGCGTGGGCAGCGCTGTGTGAGAGCCTTCACTGTGATGACTCTCTGGGTACCCAGGCTGTGAGTCGCTTTGTTACCCCCACCCTGCATCCAGCGAGAGAGAGACTTGCTTGTGCTTAGCTGGGTGTCAGCTCTGACACCTCCAGCCTGTGGGCCACCCAAACGATCTCCTCTGGGCTCTGCCAGCCCTTACCTTGCCTTGCAGGTTCACAGTAGGTGCATCCCCAAGGCCCTTCAAAGTGTTCCCCTGTAGGGCCAGCTCCTTCCCCACTGACACAGAAACACCACGTTCACCACTCCCATTTGGCGTGGCTCTCTCCAGATCAGTTTTCTCCTCTCCAGAGCAGACAGGTACGAGCCATGCCTGGGGAAAGTGGAGGAGGGTTTTGTGGTTTAGTTCTCACTGAGCTTTCCATGAATGTGGCTGAGATTTCAAAGAGCCACACAAGGGCTTTGGATGCCCAAGTCTCATTGATTTGAATGGGAATTGGGGTTCCAAATCCCTTAGGGGCTTTGAAAATCTCAGCCTGTGTGTCATAAACCTGCCCTGAAACTCTGGGTTCAGGACACCTGAAGTCTTGTGAGTTAGTATAATATCAATTCCCTGTTTACTTTAACTCTGCAGGGATTCATCGGCAAGGTGCAGTTTTACTTGGACTTATGGTTGTTAATGGAAGTCATTCTGCTAAAAGTCCATGCTTGGAAAACCTGGGGATTTAAGTCTATTTAAGCTGCTAACAAGCGCTGGGATTCTGGGCGCTGGGAATATTCTGGCGGTTTGGGTAGTTCTGTTAATGACCCAGAGAGAACTGAAGAGAAATGTCTGTCTGTCAAGATCACGTCTCTCAATAACCTTCAAAGAGCCTCACAGTTGGGAATGAAGGATCCTTTGAGGTCTATCACTGTATTAGTTCATTTTGAAAGCCAAGGTCATGTCGGGTAAAGCTTCTACAGAACAAACCATAGGCAGAAAAGACAATCAAGCTGATTCTATCATGGGCTGTTTTTCATCTTTCCAGCAGCCGGCCTTACAGCTTTCCATATTTAGTTATTAGTCAAACCCCTTAGTTAATTGACATGAGTGAAAACTACATCAGACAAGAGAGCCTCCAGGTAAGATTTCTGAAGTCATGAGCATGACGTGTGTGCTTTTTAATAGGCCCACTCAGTCATTCTTTTAAATTGTATCCTTATCTCTGTCAGTCTCCACGCAGACTGACAGTGGTGGTGCAGGGGGATTGACTAGATTCAGAGACTTTTATCTTCTGAATATTTTGTAGCTGGCAGCACAACAGGTGTAGCTTTCACATGTAGTTAAGAAAAAGAGTCTTTTGACTCAACAGCCAGGCTGGCACTAATTCAACAGCAAGGCTTTCCAGAGGGTTTGCTGATGTGCAAATCAAATAACTGAAATCATTCTGTTTGTTACCCTTGCAATTTGCTGCCAATTAAGGTTTAATAGTTAATTACCAGCTCATTAAGATTGCGACTAAAAATGACACTGAACGTTGGCTCTTAAAAGCAGAATTTCAAGGGGAAAATATCAGGAGGTCTGCAAGTTCAGAGCAGCCTGAGTCTAGACGCTAATGGCGTGTGATTGAGTCTAACTACAAGTTACCTTGCGTGCTCACCATGATGTGTTACACCAGATTCCATTTTAAATAAACTGAGGAAAGAGGAGCGTGTGGTTTGTGCACTAGAATGGGAGTCAGAAGACCTGGATACGTGTTCCAGTTCTGGCATGAATCACTCATGCCAGATCCTCACAGGTATTTAGGTGCCTAACTCCCATTGAAATCAATGATTGATTTCAGTGGCAGCTGCCTCAGTACCCTGGAGAATCTGGGTCTTGCTGTCCACCGGCGAAAGGGGGATCCTCAAACTTCTTCCACCCTCGCTCTGTCTCGACGAGTCACATGATAAACTGGTGGGGGCAGGGACTGTCTCTTACTATATGTATGTGCAGCACCTAGCACATTAGGGCCCTGATCTTAGCTTGGCTGGAGTCTCGAGCAGCTACAGAAATACCGGTTGCTGCTGCTAATCATCGTCATCATCAGTCACTTTATTTAAGCCACGTTGTAAATTATTAAATGTCTAGTTCCTTAATCCCACAGCCCTTTTTTACTGGTGGGGGAAGGGAGGGACATTGCGATTTGAAAAATAAATGAAGGCCAGCGAAGAACAATGCTCTCTCCTGGAGTCCAGGAATAGCCAGAGTGGAATAGAGATCGTGGTGGGCATCTGTACATATGGGAGCACCTGCTTGGCAAAACGCAGCAGACACATGCTTTTGAGATAGATGTCAACACGCCTTGAACATCTGAATTTAGAAAAGAACTGGGGACACCCCCCCCCCTTTCTAATTTGTGTGCTCACATCAAACCCTTGTACGTCGGAGGAGCACTTAGCCACCTACACTGGGTATGCGATGCCTCTTTGGGCCTCAAACTTATTCGGTTAAAAACGGAAGATAAGAGTATGGGGTCTCAGCAACTCTTGGTAAAAGGAGAATCCGTGATACTAACTTACAGTTCCACCTCAGAAACGTTCAGACGGGGATCAGCGTTCACGTTGCACTCCCCGGCAATACCCGGCCCTGGCCCGGAAAGCTAATGATCCAGCCAGCGGACCAAATTCAGTGATGAATCCTGAAGCACGTTGCGCCTACACTAAGAAGATTATCAAACAAATGGCCTGACCCTGCTCCCAACGAAATCAGTAGCAAAATGGTCTTTGGTGGGATTAAAACTAAATCGAAACTCTGTCGAGAAAGGTTGTTGTTTATTTATCCTGTTGTTTATGTGTCCAATAGAACCCTCTATCCTGTTACATTAGACTACAAGTGGTTCAGGGCAATAAGATCCGGTATAGGACTATAGGCCTAACCTGAGCCTAGGTGAACAATGGGTTTAAATTGAGTTTGGATGTTAGCACAAGTGACAGGCCCAAAGCATGTGACTATACACTGTGAAATCATGGGAAAGAAGTGTTGTCTGTGTCAAACTTGTTGTGACCCTTGAAATACCAGCATTATCGTAGTCAAGGTTTGGGTTGAGGTAATAAAAAAAAATATGGTTAATTGGGTTCCAGGTGCAGTAAATAGTTGATTTGTTGGGTTTATAATAAAGAAATGCTTAGTGCAGTAGTTACGGAGAAATATGGCAAAATGAGATAAGAATATCAAAGGGGCTCAGTCATTAATCATGTCTTGACCAGTGCAGAGAACCAGGTTCAGCTCAGAATTGCTTTGACTGGCTTTAGCTAACAGCCAATAACCAGCAATTACATCCCTAGTTTGTTATAGTGTTTAAAAAGGCAAGGCTTGTAGAGGTTTCTTTGTCAGAGCTCTTCCTTACCCCTCTGGAGTCATGCCATGATGGGACAGCATCTGATGCTGATCCTCTTGTGAGTATTGGGCCAGTGTTTATTACTGTATTGTGGCTTGGACACGAGTAAAGGGTGTGTGTACTTGTGTTTATATTTTGGGATATAATCAACACCAACTGGCCGCGGGACTGTTAAAGAAACACTTGGGTGGAAATGGAGTGATGGAAAACCTTGATAAATTCATTAGGAAAATCATGGTGTTGGAAATGTCTTCCTTTGTGTTTGTGGCACAATGGGTCCCCACTCATAATAGGGGAAAAAATGAGGAGTCCTTGTGGCACCTTAGAGACTAACAAATGTATTTGGGCATAAGCTTTCGTGGGCTAGAACCCACTTCATCAGACGTATGGAGTAAAAGATACAGGAGCAGGTATAAATACATGAAAGGATGGGGGGTGCTTTACCAAGTGTGAGGTCAGTCTAACAAGATAAATCAATTAACAGCAGGATACCAAGGGAGGAGAAATAACTTTTGAAGAGATTTATCTCGTTAGACTGACTTAACACTTGGTAAAGCACCCCACATCCTTTCATGTATTTATAGCTGCTCCTGTTTCTTTTACTTCATACATCTGATGAAGTGGGTTCTAGCCCACGAAAGCTTATGCCCAAATAAATTTGTTAGTCTCTACGGTGCCACAAGGACTCCTCGTTTTTTTTGCTGATACAGACTAACACGGCTACCACTGAAACCTGTCACTCATAGTAGGAGGGTCTTGGGGCACCCGCCGCACAGGTGATAAATTAATAACGACAGCAGAGCTAGCTCTTACTTTCTAAAAGAGCTGCAGTAGTTCAATCCCCCGCCCCCCGAACTTGGAGCAGGAATTAAATGAGATGTTCTCTGGCCTGTGTTCTGCAGGAGATCATACTAGAGGATCACAAGGGTCCCTCATTTAATTCCTGCTTCCAATTGGATAGCATGGTTGAGCTTCTGCAGATCTTTTAGAAAAACATCTTCGGTGACGCTCAAAATTAAAATCCCCCTTTTTATTCTGAAACCCTGGCTGTCCCCCCCACCCCCACCCCCAACAAACTGCCCTGCCCCGGTGTCAGGATTGACACTGAAAAGAGAAGAGCCAGAGCCTCCATGAAGTCCACTAACCTCTTGGCTCCTGTTTTCAGACGCAAGGTGCTCAGATACTGCAGGGAAGGTTCAGACTATAAACCCCATAGCTAGGCAGATGCACGGATGGCTCTGTGTGTATGTGCCTGTGTCAGAGAAGCACCGTGCCCACTGGCTCTTCTCCTTAGCCCCCCGCTAGTGCTGGCTGGAGAACCAGGGTGCTGCGCATGCGGCCAGCCTATTCTCAGGCTTCCCCCACACTGCAGTGAGGCAGCAGGGATGTTGCTGATCAGACACATTCATCCTCCTCCCGCTGGACTCCTGTTTGTGAGCAGAGATCAGACAAGCCGGCCCTCGCTGCCACTCCCTGGGGGCACCCGCCATGCCTAGGAAGGAGACGGCTGGCATCATCACAGACGCCACCGTCCAGCTCCTGTCAATGACTGCATCCCTTGGAGAGCTGCCTTCGCTCACCGGGGGGAGGGGGGGCACGGGTGACTGGGGGCATTAAATAAGGGCTTGACAGCACATTCTAAAGGCCTATTAGCCCAGAAGTGTCCCATGCATCACCCATCATCCGCCACATGTCTCCAGCACTGGGCCCAGCCTTGCTGTGGTTAAAGTAAAAATGCAAATCATTTATTTGCTACTGAATCAGTAATTAATTTATTTCTGAATATTTTTTCATGATGCATTTTTGTTCTGGTGCAGCCAGCTCCATTGATAGATCAGTCTATTAGACTTCAGTGAGAGCAGGCTTTGGGCAAAACTAAGGTCTACTCAAAATCTCACCCTAAGTCATTTATCATTCCTATGGTGTGGCTAACTGAAGCATTCAGCTAGGGCGGGGTAACCATGCAAACAAACTGCCATGAATATTATTCATGTTTTTAAACAAATTTTACTTCACTTGTGTCCATGCTTTTCACGTTCACTTTCTGCAAATGCACTGCAGTGACCCCACTTATTCACCCAGGTATCTGGGGAAAGCAAATTTCCGTTGCTATTCTGGAAGTGCATGTGCACCCATCCAATCAGGGGATGGAAACAATCCCATGGATTTATCTGGCCAATCATAAACAAGCTTGAGTTTGGGATACTAGAGATCAATTTGTAGAGTCAAAAATTCAAAAGGATATTACACTCAGTCAAGTCAGAGAACAAATAAAATTCCAGGAAATTACAAACCACTTAAAGATGTTATGTGAGGAGAAAAGAACTAGATAAATTTATGGAGGATCGGTCCATCAATGGCTATTAGCCAGGCTGGGCAAGGAGGGTGTCCCTAGGCTCTGTTTGCCAGAAGCTGGGAATGGGCGACAGGGGATGGATCACTTGATGATTCCCTGTTCTGTTAATTCCCTCTGGGGCATCTGGCACTGGCCACTGTCGGAAGACAGGATACTGGCTAGATGGACCTTTGGTCTGACCCAGTCTGGCCNTCTGTTCATTCCCTCTGGGGCACCTGGCACTGGCCACTGTCGGAAGACAGGATACTGGCTAAATGGGCCTTTGGTCTGACCCAGTCTGGCTGTTCTTATGGTGTTGTAAAATAAAATGATCTATTGGGGGTTTGCTCAAAATGAGCCATTTATTCAGAAACACAAAGACAATCGGCAACTTAAAACGCAACAGCTGGGGATATTTTATTTGTTTGTTCCTGGCCTCCAATTGGAGATGTTTTTATTTAATTTTTAAAAGACTCTAGAGTAATTAAACGAGTGACAAGACATGTGTTACATTGCCATTCCAAACGTGATTCCGACAAACTGTCGCTGGAAAATATCTGTGGTGACAATTCCAGATTCCTCCGAAATCTATTATTAAAGCTGGTTGATTTTTCACCCCTCAGCCCGGAGAGCTAGACGTTGTTTCCGATCTAGAGAAATACAATTACTGCAGTGGATTTGTTTTGTTCTGTTCTCTAGCGCATGGAGGTCGCAGAGCACGTGGACAGCTGCTGGCATCGACCTTGAGAAAGCAACTCAGTTCTCAGGTAACGTGTTTTCTGCTCTTTTTGGTGGTGGGTGTTAAACTCCTGGGCATGGGCATGGGCAGGCAAAAGGGGAGAGCCATATCTCAGACCATGTCTACCAGACGGGAGGTAGCTGTATTCTGCACACTCTCAGACATGGGCAGCTGTCATCCCCATTGTATCAGCTGCAAATTGGGAGCATTTGTAAGCCACCCCCACAGCTTATCACCGGCTGCTGGGACACCACATCTGGAATCTACAGTCTGTTTCCTCTTGCATCCCTTTCCATTAGTCCAGCCGTGCCTGGGCCCAGAACGAACTGCGGTGAGGGGTTGTCACCACCTGTCCTATAACCCTGGGGGCCTCACAGTGCTTTGCTGCTGTAGCTCCCAGCCTAGCGGCGTGCTGGTCGCTCCCTGTGGGGAGCTCCATGTATGGCTGCAGCCCTGGTCCAGCAGCTCTGACCCCAGCAGCCAGCCAGCAACACACCAGCCACCCTCTGGCTTCTACCAGCCTGGTTACGACCAGTAAGGTGGCCTCAGCACACTCCCAGTCCTGAATTTCCCCCAAACCGCGTGCCCTGTAGCATCCAGCCCTCCCCTGGGAAGCTCCGAGAAATAATATGGTTTGTTGCTCCTGTACAGAGACAAAACTACATCCCATCTTTAACTGGGTGTAAATACACCCTCCCCTTTAGACACGGCACTGTGAGTTGGTTTATGGTTAATGAAAAGGTTTTATTAACAAAACGTGCCTAGGATTCAGTGAGTTCAAGTACAAGGAATGAAGATAGAAAGAGTTACAAGTAAAACAAAACAAAGCACGCGTCTAAAACTTACTCCAGCAAGATGCAGGCTTTGTTCAGGATGGTTTCTCTCACCAGTCATTCTTCTTCCCAGCCAGGGCTGACTTTCCCGCAGTCAGGACCTTCCACAGAAGTAACAGTTGCCAGCTCCCCTTGGCTTCCTAAGTGAAAGACCTTTGCCTAAGCAGGTTTCTCGCCTATGTTCAGTTCAGAGACTTCAACCACCCCTGGGCTGAAGGGCCCACCTTCATCAACATGCAAGAGCTCTGGTCTCTTGTGTCTGTCTCGTGATGGATGCTAAAGGTGGCTTCTGTCTTTGCTTCTATCTCCCAAAGTTCAGTGACTTTGGCCATGCCTACACCAGCACTCATGTCAACAAAACTTTTGTTGCTCAGGGCTGTGAAAAAAGCACCCCCTGGAGCAACGTAAGTTTTGCCAGCATAAGTGTTTGTGTGCACAGTGCTATGTCGACGGGAGATGCTCGACATTATCTCGACAGACCCTGGTGGTGAAGGGAGCTCCACACTCTTTCTTCTCCCACTTGTTAGCTCCATAGCTTTGTTTACCTAATATGTACAAATGGACCTTCGTTGTCTCTGCCCGAAGATTGGGCTGGTCAGAGACTCAAATGTGCATTCCTGCAGCTAGGCAGACCTCTTTAGCAACTCCCCCTGACCTGCCTGGCTTGAACACAGTTTAGTTGTCACTCCAGGGTATGTCCATAGCTCTTAATAAATCGCCCAAGAGTATTATTGACCAGCGAGTTATTAGCTTACAAATGATACCTCACCAGGCACATTTGGTACAAAGCTCATGACCAGGGTGTGTGGGGTGTGAACACAAGAGTGCTTAGCGTCCTAGCTCCCCATGGTAGGACCTGCTGTGGGTTATGACCGATCTGCCAGGGAACTCACGCCAGTTCCTGTCTGGCCTGCCCATCTCCCAGTGCTCCCACGCTGGCCTTTGCACCATATTGCCACTGTCGTGATCTTCCTTACCTGCCATTCGGAGCATGTTGCCCTCATCCCAATTCTTGGGGACTCAATGGACGGGGCCATTTTGCTGCTCTAACTCCTCACCCTCTCCTGCAAGGCTCTGCATGCTGCTACCTCTGCCTGCATTTGGGGTTTAGTTTAAATGTGTCCATCCAGAGCTCATTACTCTGCAGCCCCCTCTCAGAACTGGCTCCAACTCCTGCGCTATTTCCATGCTCTGCCTGGAACATCCTCCCACTCCGAGACGCCAGACGAACTCACTGGCTGCCTCCAAACCCCTCCTACAAATTCCCTTTTTTTGGCTGGCATTCCACAAATAGCCACCCGCCCCTGCTCTTACATCATCTCACCATCGCCCTTTAACGGAACTCGTGTTAATAGATGGAAAAACAACCCTCGGAACTGACAAGGCGTGATCCCTGTTTAACTGCCCGGTGGTGGTGAGTTTTATGTTTTGGTTCCATTTTGCTTTTTTCACCAAGATCAATTACTAGAATTGCACTGAAGGGGTGGCCCAGCAATAGCTAAAAAGGCTTTCAATTTTTTAAAATATAGTTATTTTGCAAGACAATAGTAATTGAGTCATAGAGTCCGAAGCCAGAAGGGACCATTGTGACCATCTAGTCTGACTTCCTGCATAACACAGACCAGAGAACTTCCCTGAAATAATTCCTCTTTGAACGAGGCCAGATCCTTTAGAAAAACATCCAGTCTTGATTTAAAAATTGCCAGTGATGGAGAACCCACCACAGCCCCTGGTAAATTGTTCCAATGGTTAATTACCCTCACTGTGAAAAATTTCTAACTTATTTCTAGTCTAAATTTGTCTAGCTTCATCTTTCAGCCACTGGATCTCCTTAAACCTTATATTGCTATTGCAGGCTCCATTTTCAAATAAAAATATTTAAAAACATGTGAGCTCGTTAGCTTTGAAAACATCAGCTAGTATCTATGCACACATTAACTTGTATCCTATATTACTGCTCAGCACGCAAATTGAGTACTGCCAGGAGCTGTGACCATTGCATTGTCATTCAGGGAACAATATAACCCATATTAAGGTTCCCAGTTTAGGGAATTTCATTCCTTGTCCCCTTCAGACTGTCTCTCACTGCACTTTGATATGCTATGATAGAGGGGCAGTGACAGCTTCTCTTCTCTACTGTGATGAGAAAAAAAAATGGTGTTCTCTGGGAGTCAGTGCTCTTGGTTGTTAATTACATCTCATGGACAATGTCAGTTTAAGGATAATCCATTTGATGAAATGTTGGGCCAAATGCTTCTTGCACTTACACTAGAGCAAACCTCTTGACTTCAGTGGAGTTGCAAGGTGTCCTAGGGAAAAGAATTTGCTCCATGGTGCACAGAATTAAATGCTACATGATGCCAGCAATGGACACCACGTGAATTCTTAAGAGTGTGTTTGCAACTACCTCCCATCCAAATAGGCTCTGACACTATCGCTTATTGGCGCATCCAGAATTTAAAAAAAACAGATTAACCAACTCCCAAGATCTTCTGTAAACAAAATGCAACGCGGCTGTCTCATGCTATCTTTCCAGCTAATGCCACATTAGATGAGCTTGTGTCCATTGGTCCCCTGCCTTGTGGAAGCGATTGACGTGCTGGCATATGAAGTGGTCACTTATACAATTTATTCCCACGATATACTGGGAGCTTTCCCTGTCCCAACGAGCTCACAGTCTAAGGACAGACAGACAAGTAGACCGAGGTTAGGGGAGGGGGAACAACAACAGGAAAGTTATAGGCAAGCCAACTCCATTTGCTGTCTGCAGCATGGCAGAACGGGGTCGGTAGGAGGGGTGTAAATGTGGCGAAGGCGGGGACGCAGATGAGCTCGGGACGTTGGTGCCATGCAGAAGGAGCTCTGTGGAAGACAGCAATGAGGTGGGTGTGTGACGCACTGACAAACGAGTAGATAAGGCCAGTAATGTTGGTGTGGCAGATGGGCAGGGGGGGCCCCACAAGACAAGGGAGCATAAAGAGGGGCAGAGCTGCACAGACCTTTCCAGCTGGTGACAAGACGCTTAGGCTTGGATTGTTCGGCAAACCTTTTCTTGGATTGCAAGGGCACTATCCGTGCTGCCGTGAAGACATTACCAGAACCAAGTNTGGTGATTTCACTACACAAGTGACTGTAGTGAACTTATTAAACACAAGCAATGGAGAATACTGACCTCTGCAAAGTGCATAGGGACAGAACAGGGAAGACCTTGTTTTTACCTGCAGTGTGGGGTTATTGAAATGTATCCATCTGGCTTATTTCTAGATTCGCTGCACCACGGTATCTGCATTTTGACAAATACCAGGTAAGGTGAGAGTCAGAAACACCTTGCGTGGCGGAAGGAAACGGAATCTGGGCTCACTGCTTTTTCCTTCTCTCTGTTGCCTAGCTCCAGGGTGGCTATGTGCCGATCACATGTTGTCTCAGTCTCATCAAGAGGGCAGGTCTCCAGCTCACCTGCCCTGGCTGCTGACTGACATGCCACAGCTTCTCCTGGGCTCACCTGCCCTGGACACCAGACGAGATATGGCAGAGGGACCTTGGCTTGCCCACCCTGGATGTTAGGCCAAACACTGCACAGGGTTCCTGGTTCATCTGCTCCAACTGAATCACCTTGGAGCGGGGTCTCTCTTTGCCCATCCAGGACTGCAGGTCGAACATTTTGAAAGCCCCCCGGCAGCAACCACACACCCGCCTGCCAGTGGCTGGCACTGCCCAGAGGTGTGTGCAGCATTCGGGTGGCTGCAGGGAGCCGGCTCCCAGGAGCAGGGGATGCAGCAAGGTGGGCCCGCACCTCCAGGCTCCCCTGGCTGCCAGCCACACCCTGCAGGCCTCTCTGCACTGGTCCCCAGGTGAGGTCAGGGCTGCGGCGGCTAGGAACTCGCCCCAGCAGGACGAGAGATCCATCGGCTCCCAGGGTGCCACTGTGTCCCATTGAGCTGCAGCTCCGCTCCGGGCCCTGGGGAGACTCGGGGGGACTCAGTTTTCAGGCTGCGGCGCATGCGAGCGCAGGAGTGTTTAATCATGGTGGTGCTACAGCTCGTCACTGATTCTGTCGGCACCCAGCGCATGCTGCCTGAAGGTGCTATCGCAATACGAATCGTCAGTATTATTGCAGAGTCGTGTGGAGTGCAGGAGAGTCTGAGAGCAACATAGTAACCATCCTCATTAATGGATCCCCGGCAGCCTTTCCATGTAGGTGCCCAGCGGAGATGCGTTGATTAGAGAGAGGCGATGGATTTAAAAATAATTGAACTTACTCAAGTGCTGTTCCTCCCTCCTACCCAATTCTGAACCTCCTTTAATGACTGCATCTACAAGTAACTGGGGCTGTCCGCAGGGTGGTCCCCCGCTGTCCGAACCTTCCCTTTGCATTCGTGCCGAGGGCTTTCCCAAGGCCAGAAATGGTCCAGATCTCCTTCCTTCCCCTCCAGCGGGGTTCTTTGCTCTTCCTCCCTTTTCCTTCGCCCTCTTTTCACCTCCACTTGGAAGATCATCCCCCAGACTGATGCAGTGGGCTGCAGCTATTAAATAACGCGTTGAGACAGCAGACAACGTGGGGTCCCGTTCTCTGCTACGTGTGAGCTGGGGAAAGCCCTGGTTCTAGACTGACCAGGGTGAGGGTTTGTGGCAGGGACAGCGATGGAAAATGAAAGAAGCTGGCATTAGGCCCAAGGATTTTCTTTGGGGATTGAGCTCTGGATGGGCTCCAGGGAGGGAACAGCAGCGGGTGGGGGAGAAGATTCATGAGGGCAGCCGTTGCCCCGCAAAGGCATGGAAACCCAGCTCCCTAGCTTAGTGAGAGCCGAGGGTGAAGCGGTGTCAGGTGGACGGCCCTTCCTGGGAAGGGAACCGTGACTATAGAACAGACCGGTTCAGTGCCCTGAGCACGAGGGCCGTTACACTGATTTGGGCATAGCCAGGAGGCGACAAAGGGAATAAAATGCAAAGGGTCCCGAGACTTACAAAACTAAATGAGAAGAAAAACAAACAGCCAGAGGAAGGGTTGTGCCTCTTCCTGGGCTGGGACTCTGGAGAGCTGGGCTCCAGGGCCACCATTGTTCAGTGTCTCGGGCAGCACCCTGGGCCTGTTCAGAACGACCATTCTTCAGACCGGGGCCTGTCTCTTGCTGTGCATCTGCAGCACCCAGCACAACAGGGCCCTTCAGGCGGTGCCCTCGTGTAAATCACAGTAAAACCCTGGGAGCAGGTAAGGCATTACCCAGACCTTTCAGAGCCTTTTGAAATGAACGACGGATCGCAGGGCCAGTCGGCTCTGTGTCGTTTGCTTATTTTAAAACAAAGAAGAGAGCAGAAGTGAGCAATTTATGTGGCTTTGTGCAGGATCAATATTTTCACCTGGAAAAAAAGCAAATCGCTTTACTCAAAATATCTGACTCATCTTCTTCTCCCCTCCGCGTTTGCCTGAGAAGATTTTCCTTGGGCTCACAGCATGTCAGGGTGTTTTGCATGCTCTTTGGTGAAGTAACTGCAAATCCCAATGCAATCTGTTCAGGCATCGAGAGTACGTTTTGCAACAGGCGCAATGTACTCCAGCACATGAGGTGTTCAGCCGGGCAGGAAATCACGGCTCAGGAGATAAACGGGGCACCAGGAACTCACCATTAATGAGCCAAAGATGCACTTGTCAGCTGCAAGGTCCTGAGTGAGCTAGGAGCTATGGGTGGGAGCCACCACTCCATGTCTGTCTGTCCATCTTCGGTGCTTATATGGCCCCATCGCTACAGGATCTGAGCCCCTCACAACCGTTACTGTCCCTATTCCCCCTCCTAGCACCTGGTGGGCTCGGGCAGTGCTATTAGCCTCATTGTAGAGAGGGGGCACTGAGGCACCAGGAGACTAAGGGACTTGCTGAAGGTCACACAAGGAGTGTGTGGCAGAGATGGGAATCAAACCCAGCTCTCTCAAAGCTTAGGCTGGTGCCCTTACCAGTGCGCTTCTCTTCCTCTCTGCGGGTGTCTGAGGGCTTGTCTACACTGGCAATTACCAGCCCTGCAACTTTCTCGCTCGGGGGGGTGAGTGCAGCAAGCTGCAGCGCTGCAAAGCGGCAGCGTAGACAGTGCCCCAGCGCTGGGAGCCGCGCCCCGGTGGAGGTGGGTTTTTTAGAGCGCAGGGAGAGTTCTCTCCCAGCGCTCTGCCACGACCACACAAGGCACGTTAAAGCGTTGCTGTGGCAGCGCTTTAGTGTTGCCAGTGTAGACTAGTCCGTTAGAGATCAGGATTAGACCTGACGTGGCTGCAGCTACTGCGGGGTTCTCACGTCTTCCTACAAAGCATCTGATACTGGCCACTGTCCCAGACAGGATACCGGTCTAGATGGGCCATGGGTCTGACCCAGTCTGGCTACACACCCTCCCTGACCATTCCTAGCCTCGTGTTGCCCAGAGAGAGTTGCAACCAGCACAGGGCCAAGTGAGAATTCCAGTCTGGGCTTGGTAGTACAAGCCATATTGGAGATTTCATCCACGATTGCACTGAATAACAGGAGCTGTATGTTAGGGCCAATGCAAACTGTTAGGTGCCGCTCATGGCATGAGACCCCATGCAAGACCAATAGGACTGATGATAAATAGCTGGACAGGTAAAAGACAGGTAAAAGATGTAGGCAGAGATTTGCAAAGCTGCCTGAGAGATTTGGTTCCCTCATTAATGGGAATTGAGTGTCCAGATACCTTAGGTGGGTTGGAAATCCCACTTCTAATTTCTTTAGTAGAGCTGGTCAAACACTTTCAACAAACACTTTTTGCAAATTTTTTTTCAATATTCCTTCAAAAAATATGCAAAAAATTCCTCTGCTCTTTTTTGACTGGCTTGTGGAACAGTCACAATTCTTCAAAATAACAATAAAAAATGTTCTGCATTTTACAACCAGCTCTGTCCTTAAGATTTCTCTGCAGGCAACTGTACCTCCCTCTCACCCAAAGTTTGGTTCCAAATAGGTCCTATGCGTTTTGGCATCCTTACTGCTGGTTTTACAACTTGGTAAAATGAGTAAGAAGTATTCGACTTCTGATACAATCAGGAAAGACTTTCTGCAAATTCCAGCTTTTTCTGATAAATTGATCCAGCTTCTCATTTAAGTTTCTGAACCTCCACTTGGAAAATTGCAATTTTAGTACAGCATAAAGTTTCTATCAGTATAACCTTCCTGCCTTACATTGAGAGGTGGAACACACATGATAGAGAGCAGCCTAGTTTAAAGGATTCTCTTTATGCCCTGAAAACATCCTAAAGGCTATAATTATGTACTCTCACTCTTCATGTAAGGTGTCATCATTCATGCTACTTTCTTCATTTGTAATGTACTGAAACTGTTCTTGGGGCTTAGTTTGATAACACTGTATATGACTATTAATAGCCACACAACACAATACATTCCTTTTGCCTCTCGTTACTGGAAGGCTGGGTAATTTTTTTTCCTGTGGGGAAAAAAATACGCTCAGAAATGCACAGTATGTATTTCAAAAGGTTTAAGACGGCATGAGGATTTTGTTGAAGGATTTAGCTTTATCTGGAAACTGAGCTGCGATTAAACCCTGCTGAAATGTGCCATCAGAAATGTAAGACAGGATATTATTAGAACCATTAGCCTTGGTGCTTGTCAAGAGAGCTGCAGCACAAAGAAAAGGGAGTTTTGACATCTCACCCCGGCTTGGAGAGATACTAATGCGTGACTATGATAATGAAGGGGAAAGGCTATTACGTTTCTCAACAGTGGGTTGAGTTCTGCTGTGCACGTTATTGTCTAAAAGGGAAAGAATCCTGTTTCTGTGCTGGAGCTACAAACCCTACACAGTCAGCCAGCAATTTCTTCCAGGCAGAGGCTTCAAAGAGTTAAATCCCACCACAATTGAAAAATCAAAACATTGGTAAGTTTCATTTGTTTCTTTGTTACTGACTGGCAGGGCCAGCGCAACCCATTAGGCAACCTAGGCGGTCGCCTAGGGCGCTACTATTTGCGGGGCACCGGCGCCCCGGCCGTCCATTGAAATTTGGGGGCGGGACCTTCCGCCGCCGCTGTTGGGGGCGGCATTTCGGGGTTGGGACCTTCCGCCGCCTAGGGCGCCGGAAAAGCTGGCGGCGCTCCTGCTGACTGGCATTAACTGTGAACTGTCCCCAGAAATGTTGTTTGCCAAGATGCTTCTTTCTGATGGGCCAGACACTCAGCTGGCGTAATTGGAGTAGCTCCAGTGAAGTCAGTGAGACTTTGCTGAATTCACACCAGCTGGGGATCTTACCTGTGGTTTGTCACTCTGCTGGCAACGCTTGTCACTTCTTTCATGCTTTCTGCAGAAGTGGATGTTGCACCAAAGCTAGCTTAGCAGGGCTGAGTCACGCAACAATGAATCCAACTTTGATCTCTTTCTGCCCAGGAACTGACATATGCCCAAATGACATTCAGAGCTACATTTGCAAAGGAAGGTGCAACCCATGTGTGACACACACTCATTTTCACATGCAGACTGGGCGACTGCTTGCAGCTACCTGATTTCAACATACAAATACAGATAGGGTTGTAAATACAGGTCTTTGTGGGTGGAACAAGTGCGCGTGCATTTTTGCAGGGGCACCCCTGGCACTTTCCTTTGAAGTTTTGTTCCACAGTTACAGTACCCAGTCATCACGGTGCTGGGGGATGCTCTGACGTCAGTGACCAAAGCGAAACCAGGTATTATAGGTGCATTTTCCCTCCCTTCCTTCTGAGTATCCTCTGCACCCCCGGAGACAGATCATTCTCTGCTGATATCCCCACCCGCAGCACTAAGGGCCTGCCACATAACCACGTTCTGGACAGCAGCAATGGAGGCCCCATATGTCAGGACTCGGGAGTGGATAAGATCCGTCCTATCAGTGCCATGCATTACCTGCTCAGAGGGGTCCGTCCTGCTCAGCACATGGCCTTTGCAGCATTCCTAGCCCTCAGGACAAGAGACCAGGATCAGGAGATGAACTTAAATCTGAATGAAAAACTCATTTGATCTCTCCAGCCTCAGACCACATCCTTATACAACAAGAGCAGCTGCTCCACACACCCAGTGGCCCAATCCTTAGCCATGGTATCAGTTTTACAATATTGATGTGTGGGGTTTTTTTGTTTGTTTTTTTTAATCTGTGCTTTTGCGGGCTTATGGCATGATATATTTTTATAACGTTGACCATTTGTTCTGGGCCTCTGTGACGGGTTGGATCACACCCTGAGGGCCTCTGCTGGAGGCCTCATGGCCCTGCTACACTCCTCCCCAGAAAAGGGCAGTGGAGAGGGTCCTCCAAACTGCCTAGAGCGGCTGTGTGGGAAGCAGCCAATCAGGGCCCAGCAGGCTACTATAAGAAGAGCTGCAGGGCCAGATTGAGAGCAGTTCCTGGCTAGAACCGGAGGATTGCGGATGGTGAGCCTGGCTGATCCTGGACAGAGCCGTGCTGGCAGACTGGAGGTGGGGGGGGGGAGTGAATGCGAAGGAGCTCGGGGCTGGGTGCTGGGACTCAACCTGAGGTAAGGGTGAAGAATGTGCTGGAGCTACTGGGAAGTGGCCTGTGAATTGTAGCAGTGACACCATTTATTTAAAGGCATGTGGTGGATGGCTGCTATCTGTAGGGTCCCTGGGCTGGGACCTGGCGCAGAGGATGGTCCGGGGGCCCCCCCACTCACCAGCCCCTGGGAAAGTGGCCTGGACTCTGATACACCCCAGAAGGGGAACTGAATTCTTCTAGCGGCCCAGCTGAGGCCAGAAAGGCCCAGAGAAGCGAAGAGTTGTGCCCCCACACCAGGGCCAGGACTGCTTGAAGAGCAGGGCCAGTTCAAGGGGGCCCAGAAGGGGCTGCGACCCCGTTCGGCCCCGGTACGGCGATAGGCCCTGCTGGACCAATTGAGGGGCGAGCCCAGGGATAGGGCTGCAGGGACCTTACAGAGGGCACCGAGCTTGGCCCCCTGCTAGACGTATGTCCTGGAAGGGTTTGATTGACTGTGTGAGACTCAGCGGGAGGGCTGGTGGCTGAAGACTCACCACAAAGCAGAGGGAAAGTGCAGGCCAAGGGCGTGCTCACGAGAGGTGAGTGTGCCCCATTACAGCCTCACGCTCATTAGCTCTTTGCTCTCCTAGTGAGGGAGCAATGAGGGTTTGGTGTCCTGGTTGTGGACAGGAGGTGAGCGATGGGGGTAGGGGATAATGCGCCTGGTTTTCTGCTGGCTTCTTTCTTTACATGCTGACTCTGGATCATAGAATCACAGAATATCAGGGCTGGAAGGGACCTCAGGAGGTATCTAGTCCCACCCCCTGCTTAAAGCAGGACCTAATCCCAACTAAATCATCCCAGCCAGGGCTTTGTCAAGCCGGGTCTTAAAAACCTCTAAGGAAGGAGATTCCACCACCTCCCTAGGTAACCCATTCCAGTGCTTCACCCCCCTCCTAGTGAAATAGTGTTTCCTAATATCCAACCTAAACCGCCCCCACTGCAACTTGAGACCATTGCTCCTTGTTCTGTCAATGTTTGAGGCTGGGATGTTCACATGAGCCTATAGGAGTTAGGTGCTCAACACAATGTGATTTGGGCACCCAGTTCCCTTAGCCTCCTTTGGAAAATCCCAACCTGAATGCTTCTCTGTCTGCGTGTACATGATGGGAACCGGGAGCCAGCCTGTGGAGCTGTAAGCCTTCGGAGCAGACCTGGCCCCTGGCCGGTTATTCTAGGCCAGGAGTCCAAAGCCACATCAGGCACAGGGTTCCTTTATTGCACAACTCTTTGGTTTCAAAATGCCTCAAAATCTCCTGAAATGTAGAAAAATTGCAGCCTCATTCCCTCACCACCGCACCCTACAATCTCCCCACACTTTACTTCTTGGTTCTGGTCCAGTTCCCTTTGGGCAGCAGAGAGAGAAGTGCCTTACGCTACACAGGACAGTGCTGCCGCTGAGTCACTTAAACAGAGATAGCGCCTCCTCCACCCCCACTCCTGCCCCTCTTCCGCCCTTAGGGTGACCAGATGAGGGGAAGAAAATATCAGGACACATGGGGGGGGGGATGGGCCTGAGGAAAAAAAAAAAAAAAAAGCCGATATCGGGACAAAATACGTCCCGACCTAAGATCGGTCGGGACGCGGGACAGAGACCGAAATATCGGGACGGTCCCGATAAAATCGGGACGTCTGGTCACCCTATCCGCCCTCCTCTCCCAGCCCTGGCTGTACCAGTGAATGGAGCTGATCATTGGGTAAAGTCTAGATCCTAGAGAAAGAAAACACTCGATTGCAGCCGATGTCCTTTCTCACCCACACCGGCTGCTATGATTCAAGTAACTAATGGAAGGTGAGCAACGCACTCGTCAGCTGGCAGGAGGAAAATCATCTCTGACAGTACTCTAGATTATGGAAACATTTAGCGAGGTGACAGCTAAAATGGTCTCTCTCTTTTTGCAATTTCATGAAGCCAACAAACTTTGTTTTCCTAGGCATGTCTAAGGTGCTCATCACTCTACTATCTGCTGGCATAAGACAGAGTCACTAGTTTTGCTCAGTTCAACAGTTTTCCAATAGCCCCACCTGGTATTTGCTCTACTCATTGCTCTGACCAAAGGCTCCATTCTCACACTGCAGTCATTTCTCATTTCCATTACTTAATGCTCCCTTTTTGCTCAGAATACATCACATCAACCCAGCTCCTGCATGAAAGAGAAAAAATCTTCCGCACAGATCTCTGAAGCGCTAAAGAGCAGCTGTGAATGCGCGTTCCCACCAGACCGGTCCCGCCTGGTCTGTAAAGTCTCGTTCCATTCCATAGTGATAAAACACCTTGTGTGTGAGAAGTAGAAACTTGCCACATCAGACATCCCGTTGCTCCACTCTCTGGCTACACGTTTAACACGGATCTAACTGATTGCAGTAGAAAAGGGAGCCCCACGGGGTCAGGGCTTTTCATGGCTTTGGAATGCGAGTTTTGATTTGATGAGTTTCACCAATCACAGCACACCAGTGAAACATAAGGGCATTATTCTGCTGTGACTCGGGGGTGCAGAGGAACCCCTCTTGGCAGCAGCTTATCATTCCTGTTGTTTCTTGTTCATATTCCTAGATTCTTAAGCCAGAAGAGACCATTCTGAGCATTTAGTCTGACCTCCTGTACAACAGACCACAGGACAGCCCCAAAATAAGTTGAGAGAGGTTATTTGCTACATGGGCTAGTGTCATTTCAGTTAGCTCTGGCCTTTAACAAAACAGCAAAGGAAAAGTGCGCCCATTTTGCTCTGCATCACAATGTAAAAGTTCACAGCAGAAGCAGCTCTTGTCACTAGGGACAAACCATGAAATACATTTCTCCCCCTCCCTCGAAGTTAAACACAAGCAGCATTTTGGAGTTTATCGTTGGAAACAACCATCTTGTGGACAAGTGACATCTAGAGCTGCCCATGTTTCTTTCAGCTAATAGATCAGTCATCAAGAAATGAATTTTTCAGTGCTTCAGTTTTTCAGTGCTTCAGGTCAAATTCGACTAATCATTTTGGTCAAGGAAAAAAACGGAAAAAATGTTGAAATGTTTTGACTATTTTGAAATTTTTTTGTTTCAACTTTTCATTGTGAAACAGCATTTTGAATCCAAATTTGGCCAATTAAAAAACAAACACAAAAAAAAGGTGAAAAAATACCCCAAAAGGCTGAATTAACTAGAGATTGGTGAACCTGCTCTGGGTTTAGGGAATCTGGGGGTCTGTTAGCTCCGGCAGTAGAGGCTCATGTAGTAAGACCCTAAGATCCCAGGTTTGAACCCAACTGGTGACAATCCGACTAGGGCATCAGGATTCCAGGGATTTTTTGTAATTGGTTTCAGTTCAAATCAAACCAGATTCCCCACCCCCCGATTTGTTGGTTTGGTCCCCGAACCAAAAAAAACATTATTCTCCCAGCACAAGTGATGTCTCCAGTCCTACTAGAACCTGATGGAGACGTCTGTACGCCAGTTCCCAGCCTGCTCTGATACGGGCTTGATGGTCAGAATAAAACTGTAATTAACATCCAAGCAGAAACCCATAACCACTATTTACACATTGCATTTTACAATGCCAGGACTTTACATTTAAAGTAGTTGTTTTAAATCTTGGTGACATGTCACTCACATGATTAAAATGAGACAGGGAGAATTTTAATGAAATTAGGCCATTTTGACTGATTGCTGCCATATCTTATTAATTGCCTGCAGCCTCACTGCTGCCGCTCTAATTTCACAGCTCCCATCTGTACCGTATTTGGTTAACCACTGCCATTTTTAATCACAGATGTTAATTGGTAATTTATTACAGCCACACTTATCTGACTGGGACCAGTTTTAGCTCATTGCTGATACCTTTAGCTTACTGCCAAGTTTCTTTCCTTTTGATCCACTGTTTTCAGTCCATTTGCTACTAGTTTCCATTTGTCATACAGATTTAGGGTGGGCTTTTCAGAGCTGCCTCTGGGATTTAGAATTTAAATTAAAATCAATGGGAATTAAGTGTCTAAATCTCTACTCAGCATTGAAAATCTCAGCCTTGATTATTGTCATGTATTCACTTTAATTCACCACACATCACTTTCCCATGGTCAATATTAAATAATCACCACCAGTCATTACCTCATCTCCAGGCCTGGGGATTGCAGTTACTGCCTGTTGTAAGGAAGGAAATCTTCGTGTGACAGAATATTACCTTTCTAAAAGAGCCCGCTGTGCTTCATGTGCTAAGATACTGCAGTGAGCAGTGCCTGGATAGATCGCGCAATCATTCAGGGCATCCCCCAAAGTCCATTCAAGTCAAAGAGGGGTTGTCTACTGAATTCAATGGGCTTTGGCTCAGTCCCTTTAGAAGCCCAATTCCTTGTGCTATCACTTCATCCCTTCACCAGCACCCGCTGAGTCCGCTCCTACTCCCACGGCTTTCTGCACAGTCCAAGCCACTTCTCCCCAAAATAACGTTTCAGCGGAAAACTTCCCCCCAGCATTGTCGTCTTTGTGGTGCAGCTATGGTCTGGCCAGGGTACGAGACTGGGAGGAGGAGAGATGGGGTCATAGGCTGGCTGGCCCTTTAAGGGGAGTCGGGTCAGCCTTGCCTGAGAAGTAGCAGTTATCCCCCAGCTGATGGGTGACTTAATTACCATTCCTGAGCCCAGCTGTGGAAGGGTCAGGCAGCACTAGAGAGAGAGAGGAGAACTCAGCTGGGAAAGACCCAGGAGAGGATCAAGGGGAGTCCCCGCTCTCTGGGAGGGGCCTGGTGAAGGCAGGCTGCAGAGGAGCACAGGGAGCTGTAAGAAGCAGCAAGGTCCACAGGAGAAGCTGCCTGTGATAAATGAAGGGGTGGGGGGTAGCTCCCTTTTATGGACACCCAGCCAGCCAGTTAGCTACAAAACCCTTCTTAGTAGCTGTTCTCTACTTGCTCTACCTGTGAAGGGTTAAAAAAGCCCATAGGTAAAAGGAAGGGAGCGGGCACCTGACCATAAGAGCCAATGGGAGGCTAGAACTTTTTAAAATTGGGAAAAAGCTTCCCCTTTGTCTGTGGTTGTTCTCCTGGACAGCAGGGACAGGGCTGGACTATGCTGTAAAATGCTTTAAGCCACATATGAAAAACCATCAAATCATACCTAGAAACTCCTCATTTGAAACCCCAGAGATGTAAGTAGATCAGGGAATGTCTAGGAAGATGCGATTAAGTTTATCTCTTTTATTTCTTTATGGCTTGTGGACTTCTCTGTGCTAACCCCCAAATGCCTTTGTTTTGCTTGTAACCATTAAGCTGGACCTCAAGAAAACCATTCTTGAGGCTTTATTATATTTGCTCTTTTTAAATCTAGCAATAGCCTAAGTTCCAGATGTATTTTCTTTCTTTTTGTTTTTAATAAAATTTACCTTTTTTAAGAACAGGATGGGGTTTTTTGTGTCCTAAGAGGCTTGTGCATATGCTGGTGACAACAGCTGATTTCCTTTGTTTTCTTTCTCAGCTCTTCCCCGGGGGGAGGGTGAAAGGGCTTGAGAGTACCCCACAGGGAGGAATTCCCAAGTGCGCCTTCCTGGGTTCAAAGGGGTTTTTTGCATTTGGGTGGTGGCAGCATCTACCCATCCAAGGTCAGAGAGAAGCTGTAACCTTCGGAGTTTAATACAAGCCTGGAGTGGCCAGTATTAATTTTTAGAATCCATGCGGGACCCCACCTTCTGCACTCCAAGTGCCAAAGTGGGGAATCAGCCTTGACACTGCCAGAGTCCCAGCGAGGGGAGGCCGGGGGCAGGTGGACCTGCTCAGAAGAACCTAGAGGGAAAAGCCCCGGGAGGCAGTACTCCTCCTGAGGAGAGATGAAAGAACTCCGCAGGCCTTGGGACTGTGGGGCAGGGAACTGCAGTGTAGCCTGAGGGGCAGAAGGACCCATCCCTGGACGTTTCTTTGGAGTCTGTAGCTGGATTCTAGTTACCCCGGGAGCTTAAACGTACCCTGGCTGAAGGGCTGAATGTTAGACAGGCAAAGACTTGGTCCCCATGAGGTGCTAGAGACAGGGACCCTGCAACGCTACGCTCTGATGGCAGGGAGTGGGACCGCTTACCCAGGGCTATATGTGTCTGTATATAACTCAGGGTGTTTCTATTTACATCATGTTAGCTGGCAGCAGGAGAAGGTTGTTTTCCTGGGGCAGGGAATGGGTGACTGGCACCGTGCGCTGGGTTTGGGGGGTGATCAGGGGGAGCCCGGCCAGGTTCTCTTTCCCTTCCCCCCCACCTCCAAACAAGTGTGTTGTGTAACTGGGCCTACAAATATACCCTAATTGTGAGCCCAGCTGTGAGAAGAAAGTGACAGTTAATCAGACGTCACAAAAATCTACAGCAACAAAGGTTGATGGGGGGTGGAGGGGGAGGTGCAAAAGGGAAACAGGCTGAATTAGTCCAAGCAAAAAGGCCTCCTGATATAACTCCAGGACTGTTATGATCATGCCTGGTAAATAGAAGAAGTGTGGGGCTGGAAACTAATGGACCAAAATTGGTGTGGCGAAAACTAGGCCGAACTGGTGGACAAAATAATGACAGGACAGGACTGGCTGTTCCACCAGGCATTGCCTTTTGGGGTCCTTCAAAGAACAGACTTTGGGGGGGGGAAACTGCCTGGGAGCTGTCTAACAACAAGGGCTGGCTGGGTGATGGGTGGATCAGGAAGGAGTGAGCATCACCGTCATGTCTTCTGGGACGTGGGATCCACCGTTACACCCCTGGTCCTTTGTCTTCCTGATCCCGAGAGAGATCTTGACCAGACCGGGCCAGAGAGAACGAGCCAATGACATCGCAAACTCCACCAGCACTGGCTAAATCCCAAACATGTCCTGGGATGTGAGACTTTGTCTCTTGCTCTCACGCCCCCCACTCCCACGAGTCCTTTTCCTTCCCCCACCTTATTTCTTCTCTTTGCTGTCCTTCTCCTTTGGCCACCAATCTAATGGCATAGCCAGCCAAAAGTGCATGGTTTGCAATGCTGCTCTAAGCCCGTGACCAGAGAGGCAGCTAAAAGCAATGCCCTGAGGCTGGGACAAGTTTGCCAGGTCTCAGAGTGGCTGATATGACCATGTACTGGGCCTGATCAGACCCAGTGCTGTGCCTCTGTTTCTCCAGCAGTGAGGTCGCAAGTCTGAGCCAACAGTTGACTCAGAAGCTGCATCGTCTACCTTTGCTGCTCTTGTCTCTTCTCTTTTGTGTGGGTTTGTCTCGTGTGGTCTTCCAGAACGCAGGATCGGACTTTAACACCAACAGCTCCAGCCCATCGCAGCTGTTCTCCAAAACGGACATTTGTTACCTTAATGCCATACAAGAGAGTGTCAAACAAGGGAGTTTTTTTCCTTATATAAACTTTCTACAGCTAACGGGAAAGGGAGCAAGGAATATGGTTACAATAAAAGCCTTATTTACTGCTTCACACTTCAAAAGGTTTAACTGCTTTTCCTTCTCTTTCTGTGGCTTTATTAAAAGGTTGGAATAATTTTTAATGGTGTGTTTGCCATGGTGTTAAGCTGGCTGAGGTCTCTGTTTAAAATTGTTTAGGTTGTATAGTGACAGGGTCATTTTAATACCGTTGACGCTCTGGGCCCATATATTCCACTGAAATAATGCAGCAGGTGTCCCCCCAGGAGGGAGTGGGCTGCTAGGGCCAGGGAGTGGTCAAGAGGCGCTCAGCCTGCTCTTTCCTTTTCTCCGCCTTTGGAGATGGGGGAGCTCCTGCCACATGGTGCCCCCGGAGGACGGTGATGGGCCATGCACTGCATCTGCAAGGGGTGGAAAGAAGACCTTCCCGTCAGGGGCCAGAGTGCTGTGTCAAGAACAGATAGTCCAGCATCACAAGAAAGATCACGGCAGCATGGGAAAGGAAAGTCACGTACTCTCCCCAGGCAATCAGAGTCTCTTGGTCAGTGAGCAGCGTTTGAAAAACCTAGAATGTGTCCAGAACCAACTCACCACGAAAAAATACTTGAGAAAATCAACTGTCTGGAGTCAGAATAATCTTCTCTGCACAGAACTGAGTACGTGCCAAGAAACTCTGGCAACCCACCCACTCTCAACAGAGATCGTCACAGAGACAAAGTGGGTGAGGGAACATCTTTGATTGGACCAACTTCCTCCCCAGTGGACTCACCATCTGTAGCCCTCTGCCCGCTACATACAACAACAGACATTACCCCAGCCCCTTGGGGTCGCTAATACCCTGGGAGCAGCATGGCCGCTACAACCACAATGCAACAGAAATCTTAATAGTGACCGATGATGATAGTGACTAGAAACGTCACCAGCGCTATTACATTTCAAGGAGGCCTGTACCAGTTGTTGTTAATTTTGTTTTCCCTTTGGATGGCTGTTGTGATGCTTTGAGGTCCCAAAGAAATCCCAGTTTAGTGTCCTGAAATAATACAGAGAGTCACTGAAATACGGGCATTCATTTCTGTTAGTTTAAAGTGCTCATTTTAACGTGTGGCTGGTCTCAGTGTTTATCCCTGTTTCTATGGTAGCAGCACCACTGGACAGCTCCACATCAGACGTAATGAGCTTTCCAGTGATGTCTGATGTGCAGGGTTGTAGTGAGGGTTCGTTAAGTTAACCAAATGGGTGATGTCTGCCGCTCGCCTGGGTAGCGTGGCAGCATCTCCCGCTGGTGCAAACGGCGCCACAGGAGTGGAGAGGAACAGTGCGCTGGGCCTGTGGACTTGCACGCAGCGAGGCATGGAGAAGACCGGCTCCCCCAGCCCCATTCGGGGATGCTCAGATTGGATATTTGCAGTCTGTGGAAAATGTGGGACTCTCAGCAACTGTGAGACTGCATGTTGGAAGCCATTGGTAAATTAGAGCTCATTTGCATTTCTAAGGGCTCTGGAGGCCAATTAATCCCTCACCTAATCTGCCAGCATGTTATGCTGTCATGTTTTTTGCACAGCCTTCGGTGCCACAACTGCCAAGGTTTATTTTTGTACTGAATCAAGACCTACGTAATTGAATTAGTTTGCTACAGTGCAATATTTACTAGGCCATCAGGAAATGAGACAAGGGACCTCTACTTCCTCCCTAGCTTATCATCCCGGAGCCAACATTAACACGAAACAGAGTAGTGGAGCAGCAATAAAACCAGAGCTACTTGCAAATACAAGGATGTGATTCAGATAAATTTCAGTTTCAGTCCATTTCCATTCCTAGGGAGCCACAGTTTAGTAGCTGGAGAATTAAAATTAGCCCATTCATCCTAGCGCAAGGTTAAATCGCTGTGATAGACGGCAAGCAGTGAGAACACACAAAAAGAAAAAAGCCAGTTGGAGTGGGTGACAGGTTGGATCACAGAAACCTTCTTGGGAGCTGCCACCCGATGTGCCCAGACTACTTCTACCCCTGCTTTCCCTGCCAGCTCAGGACCCCAGCACCCTGTCTTGCTGAGCCAGACACTCCCATCTGCTCCAACAAAGACCCAGGGTCTGAATTACTTGCCCCAAAGCTGCAGGTTTACCTGAAAGCAGCTCACAGAAGTGTGCTTGTCTTTAACACTCAGATGCCCAACTCCCAATGGGGTCTAAACCCAAATAAATCCGTTTTACCCTGTATAAAGCTTATGCAGGGTAAACTCATAAATTGTTCGCCCTCTATAACACAGATAGAGATATGCACAGTTGTTTGCTCCCCCAGGTATTAATACATACTCTGAGTTAATTAATAAGTAAAAAGTGATTTTAATAAATACAGAAAGTAGGATTTAAGTGGTTCCAAGTAGTAACAGACGGAACAAAGTAAGTCACCAAGCAAAATAAAATAAAACACGCAAATCTATGTCTAATCAAACTGAATACAGATAATCTCACCCTTAGAGATGCTTCAGTAAGTTTTTTCCTCAGACTGGACACCTTCCAGGCCTGGGCACAATTCTTTCCCTTGGTACAGCTCTTGTTCCGGCTCAGGTGATAGCTAGGGGGTTCTTCATGATGGCTCCTCTCCTCCCTCTGTTCTCTTCCACCCCTTTATATATCTTCTGCATAAGGCGGGAATCCTTTGTCCCTCTCTGGATTCCCACCCCCTCCTTCTCAATGGAAAGACACCAGGTTAAAGATGGATTCCAGTTCAGGTGACATGATCACATGTCACTGCAAGACTTCATTACCCACTTGCCAGCACACACATATACAGGAAGACTCACAGGTAAACACGGCCATCTGCAGACAATGGTCCTGGTTAGCGGGAGTCATCAAGATTCCAAACCACCATTAATGGCCCACACTTTGCATAATTACAATAGGCCCTCAGAGTTATATTTCATATTTCTAGTTTCAGATACAAGAGTGGTACAGTTATACAAATAGGATGATCACACTCAGTAGACTATAAGCTTTGTAATTATACCTTACAAGAGACCTTTTGCATGAAGCATATTCCAGTTACATTATATTCACTCATTAGCATAGTTTTATAAAACCATATAGACTGCAACGTCACAGAGGGGAAATGAGCAAAGGAAAAGATGTTATGCAATGGCTGGGCTGCCTGGATGTATGTGTCGGATACAGAAGCTGGCTAGTTCTTCCATGCTGCATAAATGTGGGATGCTAACAAAGGGCTTGATTCCTCGCTGCTGCTACAAATGGCTGCTGTAGTCCAGGAAGGGCTGTTTTAACCAATTAGAGCCAGGAGGCGTGACCAGGGGGTGATCAGGTGCATTATCAGCTGGAGAGCTGGTCAAAAGTTTCGGTCTTCAATGCTTTATTAACCCAAAAAAATGGTTATTTTGTCAAAACAGCAGTTTTGGTAGGAAATGTCCATTTTTAATGAAATTTTTCGGGATCAAACAACAACAAAAATATGGAAAATATTTGGTTGGGGGGGTTGTCAACTGAAAATTGAAAAATTTCAGCCACTTGGGCAAAAATGTTGGTAAAAATGTCAAATTTGGGTTTTTTCGATGGAAAACAGAAATACAGAGAAATGCTCTGGATGGAACTGTCCCAGGAGTTTCCCAGGGGTGAACGGAGTCCGAACCTGGAGCTGGGAACTCTACAAGAGATGCAGTAGTTAAAAGAGAGAGTCTTGTTTAGTCACAAATCACTGGGATTGACAGTGTGCCCATTACACAATCATCATACCTAGCTCTTAGCCGGGACTGCTCATTCCTTCCACGGCAGGGATCCCAGGGGATCCCGGGGTGTAACGCTCTGGGCTGTGTCCTACAGGAGGGCAGACCAAATGCTCATAAAAGCCTCTTCAGGCCTTAAAATCCCTGGATTTTAAAATGGTGCTGCAGTGACAGTGGCTGAACGGTGCTAACAGTTTAGGGTGACCAGATGTCCTGATTTTATAGGGACAGTCCCGATTTTTGGGTCTTTTTTTTATATAGGCTCCTATTCCCCCCCACCCCCTGTCCTGATTTTTCACACTTGCTGTCTGGTCACCCTATAACAGCTAGGGTTGCCAACTTTCTATTCTGAACACCCTTTCCCCGCTCCCTGCCCCGCCCCTTTTCCAGGGCCACGCCCCCGCTCACTCCATTCCCCTTCCTCCATTGCTCGCTCTCCCCCACCCTCGCTCGCTCGTTCGTTTTCACCGGGCTGGGGCAGGAGGTTGGGATGCGAGGGTGGGGAGTGGTGATGAGGGCTCTGGCTGCAGCTACGGGCTCCGTGGTGGGGCTAGAAATGAGGGGTGCAGGAGAGGGATCTCGGCTGGGGCAGGGGGTTGGGATGCAGGGGAGTGAGGGCTCCAGCTGGGGGTGTGGGCTCTGGGGTGGGGCCAGGGTTTGGGGTGCAGAAGGGGGCTCCAGGCTGGTGCAGGGGATTGGGGTGCAGGAGGGTGTGCAGGCTTCAGCCAGCGTTTACCTCAGGTGGCTCCCGGGAAGCTGCCGGCATCTCCCTCTGGTTCCTAAGCGGAGGCGCGACCACGTGGCTCTCCGTGTTGCCTACGCCTGTAGGCACCGCCCACTCAGCTCCTATTAGCCGTGGTTCCTGGCCAATGGGAGCAGCTGAGCTGGCGCTGGGTTTGGGGGCAGCACGCAGAGCCCCTGTGGCCATCCCTGTGCCTAGGAGCCAGAGGGAGATGCCGGCAGCTTCCCGGGAGTCGCACGGAGCCGGGTAGGGAGCCTACCTGCGCTGCTGACCAGACTTTTAATGGCCCAGTCGGCGATGCTGACCGGAGCTGCCGGGGTCCCTTTTTGACCAGGTGTTCCAGTCGAAAACCGGACACCTGGCAACCCTACAATTGCCGTCAGGGGAACTGTGGCTCCAGAGACAACCACAAGCCTGGTTGAAGCCAGTGACTCTGCCAAGCAGCCTCCTCTAGGCTCAACAGAAGGAGCAAACAATCCCCTTCTTGTAGTGAAAATTGCTGGCGGGGGGTCGGGGGTGGGGGGGTTGGAACTGCCTACGGCTCTGGGTGGCCTGGCTGGGCAGAGCTAAACCATGCAGACGGAGGGGGTTCCCTGAGTACAAACGCATGGGCTAGGCTCGCGGTTACATGCTGTGGGTGTGGGAAGCAGAGAGCCTGGAGAAGCAGTTGTGAGCATGACCCTGGCAGAAAGTAAAGCCGCAGGGTTTCTTGGGCACAAAGCATGGCAGACCTGGGGATTTGTGAGCAAAGAGCCTGCCTGCTGTTTGTGTCTGCTGCATTCAGGGCAACAGGACTTGGTGTAACCTGTTTATTTACAAATAGGTACACCAAGAATGTACCTGGCTTGTATCACTGACGGCCCCTCAGTGAGCTAACCCCTCAGGCCACTATATTGCACTCAAATGAGCCCCGTTTGGGGGAAAGAGCTTTGTACTTCTAAAAAAACCTTTATTTTTATTGCTTTTATGTAAAACATAAGCATATCATGAAAGAAAACATATATCACTACATACACAAGGTGGAAATAGCATAGACATAATAAAGTTAAATGTTCCTTATTTGCAAAACCTGAAAAGAGACCTGTCATTCTCCGCACCTCACCCAAACCCAGAACAGTCGTGCAGGGCATTAATTATTAAAGCGACTAACTAGATAAATGTGAGAACATGGTCTACAAGTAGCAAGGATTAATATACACTAAACTGCAAAGGTATGCAGTAGTTTCATGTGTGACCAGATGTCCTCTTATTTTTTCCAGGCGTTTTTCTAGTAGACAGAGTCATTTTTTCCATTAATGCAGTAGCAGAGAGCTCGCTAAGCCAGTCTGTGCATGAGGGAGGAATTGCAGAGTTCCATCTTTTATCTCTAGGATAGTTTCTGCAATCCATTTCTGAATGCTAGCAAGTAACACCCACTCATCCAGCGCCCCAGAAACAGGCATGCTTGGAGAAGATGAAAGAGTGAGACTGAACATTTTTTAGAGGTATAGTATGAGTTAGAGTTTGGTAGATTGATAACGCACAGCAGCACTGGAGATGCAAAGAGCCAAATGCCCATCTCCATACCTGTATGTTTGAGAGACCACTGAATATAGGAGTCCAGAACCCATGCTTTTTTTACAGGTATTTAAACGCTCTGGAGTTCAGTAGTACAGTACTTGTTTAACATCTCGTTCTGCAAGAATTGCAAGACTAAAGAACATGCTCTATCTTTCACATGAAGCCAGCTATCTTCCCAGGTTTCTGTTGAGATAGTAAGGCTAAGCTCTTTTTCCCATTTTTCTTTGAAACTGCAACTGAGAGCATATTGCAAAGCATTAAGCCACCTATAAGTAATTCCTACAAAGTGACTTTTGCTTCCATATTTCTTAATGTGTTCTTCTAGAGAAGATTTGAAACAAACCAGCCGGCCCCATCTGTGCAGGAAGCCTCGAGCATAGTCACAGAAAGAAAGAACTGTGAGACAGCAACAGCTGGTATTGTTACACATGTAAGTGAAGAGCCAGTCTATATTTTTGTTAATCCTTTTTCTATCCAAATTGTCTTAAGCATGGAGTTCACCTTGATCCTGAGGCACGGGTTATTCACAGTAGTACAAAAGGAGAATTAGTAAGATCAGATGCTGAAACCATCTTAAGGTGTTGTAGGATGTCCTGTGTAGATGCAAAGATTGGATTTTTCCTTAAGGCTGTGGGTAGCCTCTTGAGGTACAGAAAAGAAGAGAGGGCATAACTAAATTTTTGATCTCAAACCAAGCCAGTATGCATACAGAGCCGCTAGAGGGGAACTGCCTTGCAATAGGATGTATTTGGAACGCTACATAATATAGATCATCTGTTCTCAAACTGTTGGTTGGGACCCCAAAGTGGGTCATGACCCCATTTTAATGGGGTCGCCAAGGCTGACTTAGACTTGTTGGGGCCTGGGGCTGAAGCCTGAGCCTCACTGCCCAGGGCCGAAGCCAAAGCCCGAGGGCTACAGCCCTGGGTGACGGGGCTCAGGTTGCAGGCCCCTGCCTGGGGCTGAAGCCCTTGAGCTTCAGCTTTGGCCCCCCTGCCTGGATCAGTGGGGCTTGGGCTTTGGTCCCATACCCGGGGCAGCAGGGCTTGGGCAGGCTCAGACTTCGGTGCCCCCTCCTGGGGTCGTGTAGTAATTTTTATTGTCAGAAGGGGGTCACGGTGCCATGAAGTTTGAGAACCCCTGATATAGTTACAAATCAGGCAATCCCTGACTGTGACTAACAAGGCTGGTTTTTATTCCATATAAATTGCATGATAAGCCTATATATTTGAGCAAAGAAGAAGGGAGAGACTTTGAAAGGCAACAGACTACTGCCCCACATCAATCTTGGGCAGATGCTCCTGGGGGCTCCTTCTGTTCTCCTCTTTAAGGTCAGCGGGAGGAGACCCCATTGCTCCACATTCTTGGAAATTTTATTTTACTATTTAGTCCATATTTGTAGAAACTCTTTTGTTTTGTTCATCTTCCACAGTGACTATAGACTTAACAAAAAGAGTAAAATAACAATATGAGAGCAGCCATACTAGGTCAGACCAGTGCCCCCATCTAGTCCAGTGTCCTGTCTTCCGACAGTGACCAGTGCAGGATGCTCCAGAGAGAATGAACAGAATGGAGAAATTATTGAATAATCCATCCCCCGTCCTCCACTCCCAGCTTCTGCAATCAAAGCTTTAGGGACACCCAGCGCATGGGGTTGCATCCCAGCTAATAGACATCGATGGACTTATACTTTATCAGCTTGTCTAGTTCTTTTTTTGAACCCTGTTATAGTCTTGGCCTTCACAACATCCTCTGGCAAAAAGTTCCACAGGTTGACAGTGTGCTGTTTTGTTTGTGTGTGTGTGGGGGGGGGGGGTGTTTTTTGTTTCAGTCCTGTTACTGTTTTTTGGCTTTGGTTTGTTTGTTTTTTTGTTTTTAAAGTTGGGGTATACATTTAGTTTGAGCTTCTGTTATGGTGTTTTTAAATAGTTGCCATGCAGCTTGCAGGCATTTCACCCTTGTGACTGTTCCTTTTAATTTCTGTTTAACTAGCTTCCTCATATTTCTGTAGTTCCCCTTTTTGGAATTAAATGCTACTGTGGTGGGTTTCTTTGGTATTTTCCTCCCTACCCGTATGTTAAATTTAATTACATTGTGGTCACTACTATTGCAGAGCAGTTTAAGGTTGTTATTACGAGCAGTAATGCCACGCTTGGTTTCAGCCGGTTATGTTTCTCAGCTGACACCTCTTCCAAGAGAGAAACCGGGCCATGAACTTGACCAGTGACTCAGAAAATGAATATCTTCACTTCCATCTATCTGAGGGTTACATCTTAATCCTTTTGCTGCTAGTGGTTTTCCATTTGAACAGCTGCATGAATATAGTATTGGAATGCCCCTAGTAGAGAAGGGGGAGCTTTGGAAAAACCCTCTTGGCTAGAAAGCGCTTTAAAAAATAAATAATCAAACCTTCCTAGCCTAAGGAGAGGTCAGCTAAAGTGAACGGGGAAATGTTTTTAAGTGAAGAAAGAAAAGAGGGGAAATCTTGAAACATGCCAAGGAGAAGCCGGAAAGCTCTGGCTCGTTCTGGTAAGAGATGGGACTGTCAGTACGGAACTAACCACAAGCTGCGATAGGTTACGAGATGCCCCCCAAGGCACATCCATTCCAACGGCAGAACCTGACAACGTCCGATAGGAAGACCTCACTCCTGCTTGGTCAACCGAGGCCTGCTCCAAAGCACAGTGAGGTCAATGGGAAAACTCCTCCTCCCGACTGTAATGGGTCAAGGCTGCAGCCAGAGGAGCTGGGTGATCTATGGCTGGCGAGTAAACGTTGGTGCACGTCATGGGCTAGTCGCATGCATGGGGCTTGACTGTTTGCAATGAGAGGCCAGCTGGAGTCAAACCAGGCAACGTCGCGAATGGATCGGAGCATTTGGACAGGTTTCGAAGGCAGACAGGCGTGTGGAGGTTAATGATCAGATATTTCAAAGCTCACATACCTAGAAGCCAAACATTCTGGTTGAACAGATTGTGCCCTATTAAATCAAAGCAGTGTATCGGCAGTGGCTCAGCCTACCGAAATATCACATTATGAACAGCACTGTGCGACAATGTAACCATTTGTCACACTCTCAGATACTTTCACCAAATTCTTAATAACAAGCTCCTTGTTTCTGCTCCTCCATCACCTGTTTTGAGTATATCCCATAGGAAACAGCGTTAGCTTGACAGAAGTACAAACTCATTTACTGAGATTATAATTAACCCCACTTTGTCCATTTTTTATTTTATTTTTTTAAAGATATATAAAGTTCTACTGCAATCTAATATCAAATGCCAGAGGGTAATAAAAAATTTCCATCTCCCACAGGAAATTAATAAATCATAACTGCTTACTTATTTTTTCCTCACTGGGTTAAACTGGAGATCAAACTAATCATAAGCAACAATGTAAATTGGCAACTCTAATCAAGAAACGGATACGTGTAGCATAGCAACCAAAGTTTGTCAGAAAGCCCTTTTGAACAAAGGAAGTGCTTGCAGAAACCATGCCATGTGTGAAAGTGTTTCTGTTACTGATGGTGCAACCAAGCTCAAATCGTGATATGTCACTTCACATCTAATGTTTGAATCTTTTTAATGAGGTGGGCAGAGCAGATGTAGCTCTGTCCAAAAACCTGTAGGCCAAAAGCAAGTAACGGTTTCTAAGTGACAGCAATATTCATGGATTCATTTCAAGAAGTCAAGTGCTTACTGTAAAACCAGGGAATGTAAATTGAAAGGACAAATCTTAGAATGGCCCATGAGGAATTGTAAACACATTCACCTCGAGAGGAAAGAACTGCATGTTTCACCTCAGCGTGCTCCAAACGCCCACACCTGGGGAGTTAGTATTATCTGGGGATATTCTGTTCTCTGGCTGTTTTAGAGAGACACATTCTGCACTCAGCACAGGAGTAAATGTGAGGCAGAGAAGAATGGGGTGCATTATCTGTTTTTATCTGAGCGGTGTCTGGCATGCTGACTCTTACTGTCTAACTGTGTCCTTGTGCTCCCCCGACTGCGTGTATCCATCTGTTGCCCTAGTTTGTATTTAGCTTGTCAGCGCTTTGGGCAGGGGCTGTCTCTTTGTTCTGTTTGTACAGTGCTGTGAAGGTATAAGGGCTGCCCTTCCTCTGGGCTCAGAAGCCTGCGGCTGGCTGATTAACACTGCCCACTGCACCTGGGAAAACACCTGCAGCTTACCTGGCTGATCCTAATCAACGGAGGAGCAGGCAGTGGAGAGGAGGAGCTGTAACACCTGCCCGAGGCTAGAGCCATGGCTGGGAGGAACAACTCCCAGAGACAAAACTGGGCAGACGGCAGACTGTGGGAAGTCCTATTGTCACAAAGCTGTGAGGTAAGAGCCAGGAACTTTGGGGTGATGAACTTATGTGGGGGGAGGGATAGATTTGAGAAAGTTTTGATCTTGTTTGTTGAGGAGACTTGAAATAACAGAAATTAACCACCACAACTAACCCTGCTGGATACTACCTTGCTTGGGCTCTGCGAAGGTGCTAGGCAGCCAGGAGGTGCGAAGGTGCTAGGCACCCAGGGAAGGTGCTGGCCCAGCCAGGAGAGGGTACTGTGGGACAGCCCTGATCTCTGATGAGCGGGGCCTGGCCCATGACTAGGATCCTAGACACCAGGGTAACACACACAACAACTATATTACTGCCCCTGCTCTGTGAAAACTGCCCTCTAGCTTAATGTCCCTGTCAAAATATATGGGCCTGATTCTGATTTACATTCAGGCCATTTGACTCAGCTCTGGCAGGGAAAAGGGGCCTTAAAGGTGGAGTAAACTATATTTCTACCCAGCCTGGGTAGATCTTCACAAGCCTTTTTCACCTCAGGTTAGCTGATGGCTGTGATTAAGCCAGCAGGCCGCCTTGCCTCCCAGTTGAACTACTGAACTTCTCTGTACCCAGCGGTGGCTCCAGGCACCAGTGCTCCAAGTGCGTGCCTGGGGCAGCAAGCCGCGGGGGGCGGCCTGCCGGTCCCTGTGAGGGCGGCAGTCAGGCAGCCTTCGGCGGCTTGCCTGTGGGAGGTCCGCCGGTCCCGCGGATTCGGTGGCAATTTGGCAGCGGGTACGCCGAATCCGCGGGACCGGGGACCTCCCACAGGCATGAACCGAATCCGCGGGACCGGGGGCAAAAAAGCTAGCGCCGCTCCTGTCTGTACCTTGGTTATCCTACCAGAAAACAGGGCTAACAACACTAATGCTCTGTCTTTGTATATTGCTTTATCCTCTGTGACTCTCTCAGCACTTTACAGAGGTGAGTAAGTGTAACCCACACACCTCCCGGGTGTGGTGGTGCCACTAGATGGGACAGACGAGACCACTTAGAGAGAGAGTTAAGGCTGTAGAGCAGACTCATTTTCTCTAACAGTCAGCTGACTTTCAGCTCATGCCATAGAGGCTCATGCACTAAGCTCCAGAGGTCCCAGGTTCAATCCTGCCCGACGACCACTGGGGTCTGTTGGTGTTATCTAAGCATTACTAGTGTGGGGTTTTTTTTACAGTTGAACTAACTAAGCAGAAAGCCCTGAAGCCATGTCTAAAATGCACAATAGTCTGGGGATGAATCTGCCACCTCACCGAGCCAAGTTCTGTCCCCCTCGCTGTCACCAACTGCTGCGGGGACCTTCTGCAGACCGCCTGTGCCTGCGTTACCCCATCTGGAATGGGGGGCAGAACTGGGCGTTTGCATTCAATAAGGGTTCTGAAGGGCAATGTGACGGCGGATTAGACCCCTCACTGATGAGGACGGTGCCAGAGAGCCCCGTGTGTGGCTCTGGCCCTGTCTGCGGGGGTAGCCCTGCGGCTCCGACTCTGTCAGTTATGTAGGGTAGGGAGGAGGCCTTTTAAAAGGAGGGAACTCCAGTCAGCAGCGGGAAGAGATGGCCCAGAGCAAGAAACAGCTGGAGCAAGTCCTGAGGCTACAGGGGGACTCCCATCCAGGAGATCTCCTCCCTGACCCTGCGGGAAGTGCCAAAACTCCCAGGGAAAACCTGACAGAGTAAGCCCAACTTAGCAGCCCAGAAAACCACTGTGCAGACACCCTCTGAAGTAAGAAGGTACAGCTGGCCTTTTCCCTTTTGAGGGGCTCCAGGAAGAAGTTATTCTGGGGTGTGCTGGGTCTGACAAAATGGGAAATTTTGGTAATATTTTTGACCCCATGTGCCTCGGTTTCCCCCATGTTTTGCAAGTGTGTGGGGGGGTGTTTGCTCCCTGGGCAGGTTGAGAGACATAGGTATGAATGTTGCCCAGGCCTCTGAGCCTAAATGGGTCATTGAAAAAAGACTGGTGGAGGCAGACCCCATATTAGTGCAGCTGGTGAAGGAGGTCAGACGGAGCCTGAACCATGGGGCCCACTACGGGTTGGCTGGGCTCTGGACTGACCAGACTGATCTGTGCCTTCACTGCCAGTTCTCGGTGTGACCCTAAGGACTTCCTAGGCTGTAAGCCAGGCAGGGCCGGCTCCAGATTTTTTGCCGCCCCAAGCGGCAAAGCGGAGGGGGGTGGGAATCAAGGCGATCGGTGGCACTTCAGCGGCAGCTCAATCGCGCTGCTTCATTCTTCTGCGGCAATTCGGCGGCGGGTCCTTCGCTCCCTCTCTTCCTCTTCAGCGGCACTTCAGCAGCAGCTCAAAGAGGAAGAGAGGGACTGAGCGACCTGCCGCCGAAGACCCGGACATGCCGACCCTTTCCATTGGCCGCCCCAAGCACCAGCTTCCTTCGCTCGTGCCTGGAGCCGGCCCTGATGCCAGGGGACTAATAAACCTGACTGTTTTTATGATGCTGTTTGAGTGTCACTGCAAATGCCTGGCAAGGTGCATTAATCCCTGTAGAGTGGACAAGTCTCTGCCAGGAGCCTGTCTCAGCTGGGCTTGCTGAACGGAGCTCGTGGTGTGAAACCAGAGCGCTGGAGCTGCCGAGTGTCCGCCTCAGGAGGCGGTGAGGTAGCCTGACCTACCCTGGAGGAAGGGTGAGACCCTTGGGGGTCTGGCACACTGAAGAGGTTCCTTCTAGAGATTGTTCCCAAGCTGGGGCCCAGCACCCATCCTGTGGATCTGTGGCACTGAGCCGATTTAACTTTACTTTTGATCCCCTAGCAGAAGAGACTTAAGCCCGCAAAGGGCAGGGTCTCCTTGCAAGAAATCAGGAATTGGGAGCTGTATGTATAACTGGGCATGGCCAGGGTCTCCCACCACCTGCGAGGAAAAACCCGAGGGGACTCTTTCGGAGGCCGGACTCTAGCACAGCTGTTATGATGGGCAGCCTTGGCCCAGTGGGTAGGGTCCTGCTCTAGGACTGGGTTTCAGTCTTGGCTGGCCTAGTCCATGGTGTTGGGCAACTCAGTTCACTTCACCTCCCACCCTTTGTTTATGGAGCTGGTAAGCTCTTCAGGGCACAGACTGATGGTGTGTGTGTGTGTGTGTGTGTGTACACGTACAGCATCTAGCACGCTGGAGCCTCTGGGTGCTTCTGTAATATAAATAATCTTCGGGAGAAGTATCGGCTCTGGAGCTGGGCAAGTTGGCCGAGGCCACAGTCTGGTGTGGAGTGCAAGAGGCGGCAACATTTTACTAGACCCTAGAGTTTCCTTTCTACTTTGGAAGAGTAGCCCAGGCTGGAGTTTTCCTGACGAATGCTGTTAGGAGTCCCCCATTTCATCTCTCTCTCTCTCCCTCCCCCCCCCCCCCCCCCCCCCCCCCCCCCCCCCCGCCCACACACACACTCTGCGTCTCCGTCTGCTGATTTAAAAACAAAACACAGATCCATAGAGTAAGACCAGAATGGCCCATTTTGATCCTCTAATGTGACTTCCTGGATAACACAAGCCAAAGCATTTCACACAGCGATTCTTGCAGTGCAGAGAATTTTTCCTCTCCATGTTGTAGGTTAACATTGCTGAGCCCAGTAACTTACAGTTGAACCAGAGCCTGTCTTTTTAGAAAGACCCTCCAATCTAGATTTAAACACTTCAAGTGGTGATGAATTTTCCACTCTCCTTGGTAAACAGTGATGATGGCTGATTACCCCCACTGCATCTCGTTTCCAATGTGTATGTTCCTGTCATCTGCTCTCAGCCACTGTTTTGTTTTGCCTTTGTCTGCTCGTTAGAAGAAATCGTGTTTTCATCTGTGTCACAGCCCTACCCCTGGGTGGGCACTCACCTGCCTTCTGTGTTTGGGCTCCTCACGCTGGGCCCAGGCACTCTTAAGCTTCCCTCAGCCTGTGACACTCTTTCCTGGGCCTTCCTGTCACGCTTCCTAGGCCCAGGGTCTGTCTGTTACTCCTTCATGGAAATGGGGCCTGGCACCCCCCCCCCCCCCCCCCCAGCCTTCGGAGTAGCTTAAACAACCCTTTCCCAGAGCTCCAACATTGGGGGGGCTCTGGGTTTACAGTCTGGGGACATGTGATAGGTGAAGCAAACAGACACCCAGGCTTTGCAGAAGTTTCTCGACACAATTCCTCTTTATTTTAGATAGCACAAACATTATATAGATCCAGACAAAATTAATAAACCGCCTGTATGCATTTCCCTGCCTCCATTTCCTCACCACTCAGGAGCATTCTCGGGCTTGGGTCTGAGTCTTCTAGTCCTGTGGGGTTGCCATGACGTTTTTAGTCAGGCAGGCAATTCTACATTTGCAAGCAAAATGGCCTCCCCCACGCGACGTGACCTCGGGTGCACTGCAGGTGCAAGGACACACTGTGCAGAGGATGCCACATTTTCTACCAAATGGTGTTCGCCACGCACGTGTTGGGGTCTGGATGGAACTGTGCCATGGGGATCTGTAACCCACACGCCTCCGGGGTGTGCTGTTCTGTCCCCTCTAGTGGGGGGGGACCAAACAACTATGAGTCTGCCTTAGCTAACAGCCCTATGGCTTTTAGCTCCTGCGGTACAGACTCCTGCAGTAGGCTCCAGAGGCCCCAGGTTCGATCCTGCCCGCCGACGACCAGGGTCTGTCGGTGTTACACATCGCCTCTCCTGGGGCGTGCAATGCGTATGCAGATGGCACACACCAGTCCTGAATCCCCCTCCTGCAGCTCACGGTTTCTCCTCCAAATCATGGAGTGTCTCTCCCTTCCCTGTGAGAGATCTATCTTATATCCTCCAGCCCCCTTTAGCAAGTGACCCCCTGAACAGCCTCGTCAGGTTATCGAAGTCCCTCCCTGCCTTCCCCCAGAGCTCGGACTGGAAAATCAGGTAAGCCGCCCTCTGTCCAAGGGTGCGCCACTTGACTAGATGATCATCAAAGTTTAATTATCCTCTATTGTTGGCCCTGCACCAGCTGCAAGGATTTCTCCTGTTATGGTTTTAGCTCAAAAAAATTGTGTCTTATTTCTAATTTGAATTTGTCTGGCTTTAACGTCCAGCCATTGGTTCTTGTTCAGCCTTTCGCTATTGGGTTAAAAAGCCCTTTAGTCCCTGGTATTTTCTCCCTGTGAAGGCACTTCTACACTCTGATCAAGTCACTTCTTCATCTTCTTTTTGATGAGCTAAGCAGATTGAGCTGTTCAAGTCTCTCGCTGTGATGCATTTTCTCCTGCTTGTGACTCTCTTCTGCACCCTCTCCAAGTTCTCAGCACCAGTGTGGACGCCAAAACTGGACACTGTGCTCCTGTATCGGACTCAGCAGTGCCATATACAGAAGTACAATCATTTCCTTCCTCCGCTACTCCTCTGTTTATACATCCAAGGATCACTTTGGCCCTTTTTGGCCACAGCATCACCCTAGAAACTCCTGTTCAGTTGCTTTTCCACCATGTGCCCTTTTAAGAGTCCCTGCTCTTCAGAGTACAGTCCCCATTCTGTATGTATGGCCTGCATTCCTCCTTCCTAGATGAATGACCTTGCATGCGGCTGAATTAAAATTTCAACAGAACAATTTTCTGTTGGAAAATGCAGTTTCACCAAAATCAAAACTGTTCATCAGTGTTTCAATTTCGAGAGAGTCTTTGATGGGAGAAGGTCTCAATATATCTATTTGGCCTCCTTGTTATATGTTGATAATGTCAAAACATTTCATTTCAACTTTATCATTTTGGGTCATTGCATTCAGACTCTTACATCCCAGTAAAATATGAATGTTAATGTTTATATAATATACATTATGTAAGACCCAGCACACCAGAATGCAACGTCACTCTGTGTGGGGAACCCCGGAGGTCAGACTAGAGGATCACAATGGTCCTTGGGCTCTATGAATGTGGTCATTAAATAAATAAATAAATATATCTCCATATCTCATAGAGCTGGAAGGGACCCCGAAGGGTCATCGAGTCCAGCCCCCTGCCTTCACTAACAGGACCAATTTTGCCCCAGATCCCTAAGTGGCCCCCTCAAGGATTGAACTCACAACCCTGGGTTTAGCAGGCCAATGCTCAAACCACTGAGCTATCCCTCCCCCATTCACTCTCCTGTAGCTTTCCCTCCTACAAAGCGAGGAGATGGGTTACTGAAGAACTGCACTTACGGCCTTTCACACAAGCATGTTGGCCTCCACCTCTTTTAATTAAAAAGGATTTATACCCCAGGTCCTGCAACAGTCAAGGGATGAAGCAAAAAGGTCAACACCACTTTAACATGGAGACACTTCTTTCAACATCATCAGTTTGACGTAATGTATGGAAATCTGTCATCCTGTAACCTTTTCTGCCAACATTAATTTGAGTTACAAATATAGTTAAAGGAAATTAAATACAATAGGGCCCTAACTCAGGAAAATATTTATGCCTGTGCTTTAAATCTCATAGAAAGCTTCCATAGCGCCGTGCATGATGTAACTGCTCAAAGCATTCAGATATGGCAAAGGTTACTGGGGCCATGTCTCCGTTTTTGCTTGTTCCTTCTTGCCTCCAGTTTGGATCCTAATTGAAAAAGTAATGCTGGCGCAGTCAGGGAAAAATCCACCCACCGCGCTTCAAAGTTGTGGGTTTTTCCATTTTATGTCTCGCGTCAGACTTTGCCTCTGAACCGCCGCATCTGTTCTGCCCTGAATACTAATGAAGTATAATACAGAGCATCAGTCACAGCCGAGTTCTGCTACAGAACATCTCTCTGCAGAAGGCAACAGTTCTTCAGTCTCTGTGAAGTCGTCTTAAAGGGGTGCTGTATCCGTTCTGTTCAGCCAGGCCGTCCAGCGGCTCGGAGGGGAAGAAGCACTTCTGCTCGTGAACAAATAGCTTAGTCTTGCGTCTCGATTTCCTCTCTCGGCTCAGGCAGCCCCACGGATCCTGAGACTGGTTTTCAGCGCTGGTTTTGTAGGCGGGGAGAAACCGGGCTGGTTTGAGATGCAGACTTAGCTCCTCCCACTGAGCAGAATAATATTATTACAGCAACACCTAGGAGCCCTAGCAGGGGCCAGGACCCATTGGCTGGGTGATGTGCAAACACAAGAAAAAGACAGTCCCTGCTTCTAAAGGGACTGCAGTAGCGTAATGTAATAACCCCCCAGCATACTGAACCTCCTGCAGAGTAGAGGTAACTTGAAGGAGTAAAACAACCCTCAGATGCCCTCAAACAATGTACATCAAATTGTGGTGATCCAGGAAAGAAAGCTTTCAAGTAAAAAACACTTTCTTCTTGGCTCGGGCTGATTCATGGGTTGTGACAGTAGAAATTTTATAGCAGTGCTCACGCAGGAGGGAGCTGGACTATATACTGGGGACTGGTCTGTGCGAGATTTGTTTTGCTGACATGCGACAGCATGCAGCGCCCTGCAGCAGATGTCCGTATGTCGAACTGGCAGTAGCCACAGAACGTATGTGTGAAGTGAAGGGGGTCGCTTTACAGACTTCCTCCTACGGACCAGCAGCCTTTCGGGGTCAGGATGCTGTCACTGTTCTCATTCAATGGGCTTTAGATACAAAAATCCCGTTTTTAATAATGCCACTGTTGCAAAACTCAGGTGACTAACGTAGATATCCCTGGGGGTGAGGCTGGGGTAACCTATACCGTGTACTATCTAGTCAGCAGAGAGCACCTCCCCATCTTTCCCTTCCCCTTGGTGGGAGAGCAGTGTTCTCTTAGGGCAATATTCTCCTCTCCAGTCCGCACCAGGTATTTATCATCTGCAGGTTTCTTCTTGTTAAGTCTGGATTTGTCTGTGCTGAGTTTACACTGAAAGGGTGCAGAGAATTTTTTTCTCAATGCCTGGCTGGTGTGTCCTGCTCAGGTGGTGAGGGTCATGCCAACCACCAGATGTGGGGTCAGGAGGGAATTTCCCCCAGGCCAGATTGGCCGACTCCTTGAAGATTTTTGCACCTTCCTTTGCAGCAAGGGGCATGGATCATCTTCTAGGATAACCTGGGCTTTCTCTAGCTTACTCCATTCGCTGCCATCACGGGGGGCTGGGGGACCCTGCAGTCTCTCCTGTTCTCTGCCTGTGGCAGGTTAGTCTCCCAAGGACTTGAAATGCTCTAATCTAACTACAGTCTGTGGGCTCAATGCGGGGGTAGCTGGGTGACGTCTAATGGTCTCTGAGAGGCAGGAGGTCAGACGAGATGATCGAATGGCCTCGTCTGGCCTTACGCTCTATGAAATTCAGCCTCATTCAGAGCCTGCGTGGGCGACCCAGCAAACTATCCGTCCCTCGCCCAGTCAGGCTGAGAGTTCCCACAGCCGCTGGATGCTCATTCCAGTGCACGGGGCTTCCGCATGGCTTCAGCCGCTGTGAAATCGCCACCTGGCAAAGAGAGCGTCCACCAGGTGCAGGGTGGCAACCCAACCACTCGAGGTGCAGCCCCCCGGGATTAGGGGAGCTGAGGGCCATTCACAGCACTGCAGTCAGTAAATGCGGGAGACCTTTTCTGTGGCCTCAAAACCAGGAGGTGGGTCCCTGGGGTGGGCCCTGGTACAGGCTCACGCAGGCTGTAGAGCATCGTAACGATGATCGCTGGTATCCCTGCGGCTAGGACTGTGGTGGAGCACTTGGGTAGTCTAGTGGCCAAGGCCCGAACCAGGCGTCTGGGGACCTGGGTTCTATTCCGGGCTCTGCTGTGTGATACTGAACCTGCAGCTTCCCCCGTGTTGAGACTGCAAACTCCTTGGAGCAGGGAGTGTTTTTCATCGTGCGCTTGTACAGTTCTCACTGCAGCGGGGCCCCGACCCCGGCCCTGGTCACTAGGTGCCATTGGGGTGATAGTGCCGGGGCAGCCACCTTGCTGAAAAGTGAGGCCAGCTGTGAAAGTCCAATGGTGAAGAGTGAAAACAGATTTCCAGTCTGCTTTACCAATGGCTTAGCAATTCTGGCAAAGAGCTCTGATGTTTAACAAAGGCTGGATTTTTAAATAATAAACACCAGTGGTTTTATTCTGACCACTAAGCCCCTAACGGGACAGGAACTGGTGTATGCTCTTCTCCATTGGGGTCTAACACAGCCGGTGACATCACTTGTCCACAGGGTGCCCAATTCCATCGCTAAATCCCAAAATGCCGATCGTATTAACTTTTTGGGGGAAATTGTATTTCATGATTTGATCTTCTGATGTTCGAACTCTTCGACTGTGATGCAGAGCAAAATGGACGCATTTTCCTTTGCTGTTCTATGGAAGGACAGTGCTAACTGAAATGACACTAGCCAATGTAGCAAATAAACTTTAACAGGAATGATAAGCCACTGTGTGATGCTAAGTGGGAGTTCCCCTGCACCCTCGAGTCACAGCAGAATAATGCCCTTATGTTTCACTGGTGTGTTGTGATTGTGAAACTCATCAAATCAAAACTCGCATTACAAAGCCATGAAAAGCCCTGACCCCGTGGGGCTCCCTTTTCTACTGCAATCAGTTAGATCCGTGTTAAACGTTTGTAGCCAGAGAGTGGAGCAACGGGATGTCTGATGTGGCAAGTTGCCAGTTCTCTCTCACAAGGTGTTTTGCTCCATTCCATGGTGATAAGACTTTACAGACCAGGAGGGACTGGTCTGGTGGGAACGCGCATTCACAGCTGCTCTTTAGCGCTTCAGAGATCTGTGCGGAAGATCATTTCTCTTTCATGCAGGAGCTGGGTTGATGTGATGTATTATGAGCAAAAAGGGAGCATTAAATAATGGAAATGAGAAATGACTGCAGTGTGAGAAGAGAGCAGAACAGTGAGTAGAGCAAATACCATGTGGGGATGTCGGGAAAACTGTTGAACTGTGCAAAACTAGTGACTTCTCTTCAGTTTTATGCCAGCACATGCTATAGTGATGAGGACCTTAGAAATCCCTGGAGAATCAAAAAATAATTTTCTGGCTTCATAAAATACCTAAATCTGGCTTTTCTTGCAATCTCCCTCAATGTTTTCATAACTAAAACTCTCCTGATTTTTCCATAAATTAAACAGTCATAGCTGGTTTTCCCCTGCTGGGATAACGTTCACCTTTTATTAGCATTACTTGAGGTGTGTGGTATGAGGTAGAAGGGGTGGGTGGTATGAGGTGGGAAGGAGAAGGAAGAGGAAATCTAGAGACTCTAGATTCCTTTCCTATTGCTATTGTCCTTCTTTCGACATTTGCCTTGAGTGCAGGGGACCGGACTGGATGACCTCTTGAGCCGAGGTGCTTTTCTAGTCCTACACTTCAATGATTCTGTGACTTTTCCTACAAAGCCACATGCTGTAGGAGATTTAAATGGTAGGTACCATCTGCTGTAGGTCACTCTAAAGTGCCTATTAGTCCTGGAAGAATTGAAGGTCTTTTAAAGGGACTCCGTGTTCTTTAGTAGAACTCACCCGGCAGAGCAGCTGGAATTTCAAGGGCCCAGAATTGTAGTGCACAATGTACTCCAAAAAGTGAAGCAACAGACGGTCTTCTCTGGCCATCGAACTTCTCCAGCAAGTGAAACCTGAGACAGACAGAACTGCTGGTGTTAAGGGTATGATTAGAACTAAGCCATACTTCGGATAAATATTGTGCACTAAGACTAATTATAATGCCTTTAGGAAACTGGAACGTATTGAAACATGACAAGCTGCAGTGTTGAATGTTTTAGACAGTCACAATTACTCAGTACAACACCATGTAATTGCTGGAACAAGACATAGTGGCAGGTTTCTAGACACGAGGTCACCCTTATTAAGCCATTGCCTCTATTAAGAGGCTGTCCCACTCCTCTTTCTGCTCCAACAGAAGATCACCCCCATTAAGCAAGTGATTATTTTTTGTCAGTCACACGGGCGATCAACTAAGACAGGTTTGTGCAAACACTAGTGGCACGTAGTGTCTGCAGGTTTCTTGCAATTGGGATGGTTGATACTTTGCTGTCGGAAGTGTGTCTACTTGAGCAGTGGTTTTCAGTTATATGTAATCGCTGTGTAGTTTGATTTTTTTTTTTTTTTTTCAAATCTGTATTCATCCAGGAAACAAATAAGATCCCTAGAGTAAAGGACTCATGAGTGTGCTCAGAACAACTGCTCTACAGAACGCCTTGACCATAAGAGACACACTAGAATTCTTCTTCCTTTTTTGTTTTGCGCACCAGTTTTGTGGGATCCAACTTCAAGGATTTACACCCGGCCCTGGTTCAAAGATTTCTGCTGAGATGGGTGAAAGATCTTTGAAATGCACAGAAATGCAACTTAGAAGAAGGAAATTGAATACATTATTATTTCTTTTTATCGTGGTAGCACCTGGAGACCACGGTCTCTTTGTGCTAAGCACTGCACAAACATATGACAAATCCAGGGCCGCCCAGAGGATTCAGGGGGCCTGGAGCAAAGCAATTTCGGGGGCCCCTGCCATAAAAAAAAAGTTGCACTACTATATTCTTGGGGGGGCCCCTGCGGGGCCCGGGGCAAATTGCCCCACTTGCCCCCCCTAGGGTGACCAGACAGCAAGTATGAAAAATCGGGACGGGGTGGGGGGTAATAGGAGCCTATATAAGAAAAAGAGCCAAAAATCGGGACTGTCCCTATAAAATGGGACATCTGGTCACCCTAGACACACACACACGCACACCCCGCGGGCAGCCCTGGACAAATCTGAGTAAAATTAACAATATATCCAGTCGCATTGTTGTCAGTATTAGACCAGGGCTCTGTTGCTCTAGGCACTCTGCAAACACATGGTGAGAGACAGTCTGAAGAGCTGACAATCTAAATAGACCGGAAGGAGAGAGGCTGTGAGGGGGAAAACAGCTTATCCCAAATCACACAGCAGGTCAATGGCAAAGCCAGGCTGGAACCCAGATCACCTGAGCCCCACACCGGTATCTATCTGCTGCACTGCACCATATCAGCTGTAAGTCTGGAACAGAACTGTGTTCGTGTCTCCAAGACAACATCCAATGTGCTACGGCAGACTTAACAATGAGACTCGCCAGGACGCAGAGGGTATGGGCCTGGTTCTGCAGCACTGAAGTCGATCGTTGCTTTGGCAGCAGGTGCAGGCCCTATAAGAAAAGGGTAGACGCGCATTGAGCCGCATCACCCGCTGAGACTTGACGCACAGAATTCCCAGAGTAACGCTGTAACGCTAACAGCCTTGGGGTCTGAGACGCTGGGTTCAGCGACGTCCCAGGTAATACTTTCATGCTCAGCACTGCAAGCTTGGGGCCTGTCCAGTGGGACTTCTCTCTTAGAACATAGATAGAGGCACTTGTGTGGGGTTTCCACACTGCCAGGTGGTTTAGGAGCATACTGCCTTTCAATGGGACTTGTCCCAGTGTTGTTAATCTCTCCTCATACGGCAGCTGTTCCATACCCCTAATCATTTTTGTTGCCCTTTTCTGAACTTTTTCCTATTCCACTATATCTTTTTTGAGATGGGGCGACCACATCTGCACTCAGTATTCAAGATGTGGGCGTACCATGGATTTATATAGAGGCAATATGATATTTTCTGTCTGGTTCTCTGCCCCTTTCCTACTGGTTCCCAACATTCTGTTCGTGTTTTTGACTGCTGCTGCACACTGAGTGGATGTTTTCAGAGAACTATCCACAATGACTCCAAGATCTTTTTTGAGCGGTAACAGCTAATTTAGACCCATCATTTTATATGTATAGTTGGGATTATGTTTTCCAATGTGCATTACCTTGCATTTATCAACATTGAATTTCATCTGCCATTTTGTTGCCCAGTCACCCAGTTTTGTGAGATCCTTTTGTAGCTCTTCGCAGTCTGCCTGGGTCTTAACTATCTTGAGTAGTTTTGTATCATCTGCAAATTTTGCCACCTCACTGTTTACCCCTTTTTTCAGATCATTTATGAATATGTTACATAGGACTGGGCCCAGTACAGACCCCTGGGGGACACCCCTATTTACCTCTCTCCATTCTGAAAACTGACCATTTATTCCTACCCTTTGTTTCCTATCTTTTAACCAGTTAAAAGAGGGTCGCCAGATCTGCTGCCGCACAAGCGACACCCATTTTGGACAAATGCTGACTGCAGATACAACCGGAAAGGAAAGGCATTTCTTCAACATTCTCCCCTTTCTCCCCACCCCCATTCCCATTCCCACTCAGAGAATTTGGCTGTCCCTTCTTTATAGGTTGCTATTGTACTGAAATGAGACAAGACAGTAAATGCTTTATTCCCCCACACGGAAACCCGACTACAGGAAAGCACCATTACCACAGGCATGTTCTGCCGCCACCTAAAATACTATTTCCCTCCTCTGACACAGTAAACATTTCCCTCTCTCCACGTTAGACAAATACTTGATGGACTGGCCCACACAGAATGACTTTTTTTTTTTTAATTGCACTGTGTCCAAAGCTAGGACATCAAGTGTAAATAATGGGTTCCTTAGACTATTTGTAGTGTGGGCCATAAATCATCTACCTTAGGTTTGGTTTATTAATTAAAGTCTACAATTAACAGCACAAACAGAATGGTGATACATACCAATCTGGGGAACCAGGCCTCCCTGCTCACACAGCGTCAGAGCTGACCTCTAGCCAAAGGGTTTATGGAGACTCCTTCTCCCTTGTTTGTCCTATATTATGCTTTTTGTGGTTAGTCCATTCACCAGTACACGTCTACCTTGCAGGCAATTGTCTAGACCAGACGTGGGAAAACTACGGCCCGTGGGTCACATCCGGCCGGTGGGACCGTCCTGCCTGGCCCCTGAGCTCCTGGCCAGGGAGCCTAGTCCCTGGCCCCACCCTCGCTGTCTCCTCCCCCGCAGCCAGGCCGCTGTGCGGGCCGTGCTCTGGCTGGGGAGCCCAGCTGGCTCTGGCCGGGTGTCGCGGCTGCCAGCTCCTGCTGCTGGTAAGGGGGAGGGGAGGGGGGGGGGTTGGTAAGGGAGCGGGGGGCCCTGGGAGGCAGTCAGGGAGGAGGGGGCGGTTGGATGGGGCGGAGGTTCTGGGGGGGCGGTCAGGGGATGGGGAACAGGGAGGGTTGGGAGTGGGAGTCCCGGGGGGCCTGTCAGGGGGCGGGGGTGTGAATAGGGGTCGGGAGGGCAGTCTGGGGACAGGTTGCAGGGGGGGGTTGGATAAGGGGGTGGGATCCCGGGGGGCAGTTAGGGGCAGGGGGTCCCAGGAGGGGGTGGTCAGGTGACGAGGAGCAGAGGGTGGTTGGATAGAAGGTGGGAGTCCTGGGGGGGCTGTCAGGGGGTGGGAGTGTGGAGAGGGGTCAGGGCAGTCAGGGGACAGGGAGCAGGGGGGTTGGATAGGGGGCGGGGGGTCACGGGACAGGGCGGTCAGGGGACAAGGAGCAGGGGGGTTGGATAGGGGGTGGGGGTCCCGGGACAGGGCGGTCAGGGGACAAGGAGCGGGGGGGGTTGGATGGGTCAGGAGGTTCTGAGGGGGGCAGTCAGGGGGCGGGAAGTGGGAGGGGGCGGATAGGGGGTGGTGCCAGGCTGTTTGGGGAGGCACAGCCTTCCCTACCCCACCCTCCGTACAGTTGCGCCGCCCCGATGTGGCCCTCGGGCCAAAAACGTTGCCCACCCCTGGTCTAGACAATTATGTTTTTATTATGCCCTAATACAGACCAAATTTCCAGTGTACAAAAGGTCACAACTGTTCTGACCTACTTTAACATGGGTTTAAAACAAGTCTTGAACCAATCCTTATTAAATGTCGTATTCCATTATGTTTGCCTTTTTGTTGTTTTTATCCACTTATTCCTTTCTTGTGGTTTCCATTATAGCTTTAAGTAGGTTGTAAAAATAGGTCATATAAAGGTCATGCTTTTAAAGATATTTCCATTTAACAGGCAGTTTGGCTTTTATTTAATAGCAGTTCTATGTTGTCTTTCTTAGCATTACTTTTTGCACAGTTTTCTGGGAATTCTTTAGCATAGCCATAATAGATGCTATGGGTTTAGGCCTTTATATGCCAGCACAAGGAAAGAAACCTCCTCGGTGATTCAAGGAAATCTGTCAAGCAAACATCTAAGGGAGAATGAAACCAACACAGAAGCTTATCACCCCAGTTCTTTCCACCACAGTTATCAGCACTTCAAGCAGTTCCCTATATTCAGAGCACAGCCGCCATCTGAGTTCAGGGCTCTGTCTCTCACATGATAAGAGATGACAACTGCAGTCACGTGACACTGCATTTTGCCCACTGTGCTGTTCTGGATGTTTCCAGATACCATGCCTGCTCCTTGCCCTGGACAAGTCCAGCAAGAGCAGTGAGAAGATATACACCAAGGCGAAACCATAGGAAAAAGGAATGTCCCTTCTTGTCGTAGTATTGCTGCTGTGTGAACTGGTAAGGGAAACAACATTGGCAGCAGTATTCTTTCGCTGACAAGCCAAGATGAGCTCCTTTACTCTGTGCCTGGATGGCACATGGAGAAGGATAATCTGTACTGTCGCCGGAATATATTGCATCTTGTCTCCTTTGAGTCTCAGTTAGAGCAAAGACAAGCCATTGTTTTAAATTCTTCTAAATCCATTCCCATTTATAACCTCCCCGGCATCCTTTCCAGTTACAGCATGTGGAAAGGGCAAACATTGCAGAACGTTATATACTTGTTCCAGTTTTCAAGTGTGTTTTGGTCCACGTGACCTTGCATTTTTTCCTTCCTGCAAATTTTGGATGACAAAATTTTAATCTTGAATGTTGGTTGAAAAGCAAATTTCTGACATGAAGACTCCCCGGATGCAACATGGAAGTGCTCACTGGCTTTGATCCTGCAAATACTTATGCACAATTGTGTCAGCAGGATCAGGGCCTATGGAAATTACACTCATCCAATCAGAGAACAGAAGCACCACCATGTGATTTATGTGGCCAATCACAACTAATCAACACCACTTTATTATCAAATGTGGAATATCTGAAAACTGACGCTGAACTCTGCAATCAGTTCAGACACTAAGGGGAAAAAATCACAAGCTATTTGAATGCCTGTAAGGGAATTGTAATCTGTTCCTGGGCTTTATGTGAGCAGAAAAAGTGGCTGAATTCATTGAACAAATTAATCATAGGAAATTATTTGCCAAACTCTAATCACTGTAATTGTAGCCGTGTCAGTCCCAGATATTAGTGAGACAAGGTGGCTGAGGGAATATCTTTTACTGGACCATGTTTCATTGGTGAGAGACAAGCTTTTGAGCTCTGTAGGGCTAACACTTGAAAATTTCACCCTTAATTACAATATTGTTCCTCCATTTAATAAATCTCATTTCTAATACATGAGCTAGCAAGAAAATACAGCAAAAGAATGTGTTACTTAATGGAACCGCTGATCTGTGTCCATTGCAATGTCCAGAGGTGAAAGGATGTACAGTATTTGAAAAACATGGAAGCAATGGGAAGAAAGGAGTATGTGGATCCTGTAAGTCAGTAGCAAATTTTGCTGACCTTTTGAAAGTCTAAGTTTGTAAGAAGCATTCAAAAGCAAATACTGTGTGCTTCTAAAGGAAACATATGTTCTGCTGCATTCCAGTGTTTATTTCTGGCATCTATTCAAAAAGGCATTTATAGATCTTTTTTGAAGTAAAGTCTAATCTTGGAATAAATCAGTTTAATGAACCAAACCCAAAACAATTTTTGCATTTGCATCTTGCAAAACAAAGAATAAAATCACTGTGATTATTTCCTGAAATCTCACACAGACGCAGCTTAATAACATCTGCTGCTTCCTTGGCAAGAAAAAAAAAAAAAGGCAGCTCAAAGCAGAATCTTTTCTGAAAAGTTATGGGCTTAAAAATAAATATCTCCTATTCCACCAGAACAGTGTTCTGTATCTACAGTGGTGACCCGTAAAATGACAGCATGTACCCACAATTACCTTACTGAGATACAAAGTGTAAGCGCCTTGGAACACGCTTGTCTGTACAGTATTTTGTATTCAATACTGAAGAGAACACATGCTGTGAGCTGGTAACAAATAGCTAATAAAACATCACCATCATCAAATTCTGCTAATGATGATGATCAGATACCAGAGTCATTTGCTGCCTTTCGTACAGGAGTTGTTTCAGGTGAACCACTAAGAAACCGTGGCCACAATATACTGAAGTTCAATATCCTTATGCGAAGAAAGGTACCGAAAACTACAGGGTGACACTAAATGCTAGAAAGTGGCAGCTCAGTCAAATGAAGATGCTTGTCTTAAAAGGCCCTAGACTCAAATGTTGAAATCCTTAAATTTTTGGCTTGCAGACTACCTCAGGATGCCATAACGAAGCTTGTCAGAATTTTATTATTTTTTTACATTTTTTTTTTGTTATCATTCCAACAGATAATATCAATTGCTTATTTTTAAACATTTTATTCAAACTTTCACAGTTGCAGGAAATTATGGGGCAGTCAGACAATTATTCAAAGAGAGAAAAGACACATTCAAAAAGCTTTACAACCGTTAAAACACAAATTGTCAACATCACGTCAAAGTATACAAAGTTAATCAAATCCTAATGAGTTCTCAAGCAACATTTTTCTTACTTTGCCTATTTGTAAATTTTTTGATTATAATCTATGGAAATATTTTTCCTCGTTTGTGCGTGTATAGTGAAATCAACATTTATCAAGAAAAGCCTAATCCTTCCAAGACTAACCATCAGGGAGAAAAGGCATGCGTTCCTCAGAATGCAACAGGAAGCAGGAAGTCAAGAAATAAGGTGGGGTAAACAGCAAGGTTCAAGATAATAATTGAGCCAAAGAAGTAGCTGGGGAGCGGCTGTGACCACTTCTTATCATGCTGACCAGCACCATCTGATTGTCCTTCATATGCCTGTTGTCTCTTGTCTTCTCTTTAGTCCTGTCCCAAAGAGTTTACAACCTCTCTCTGTTCTATTTATACAGTGCCTAGCGCACAGCCCTCTGTATGCTACCGCAATATGAATAATAGGTGATAGTGATAAATAACCCCTCAGGAGATGGAAAGCCAGCTACAGTGAAGACCACACAAAGGTGCACCCCGCAGCCGGCAGTGTGTAAGAGGGAAATCAGGAGGACTAACATGGAAATTGAAGCGCAAATAGACAAAAGATACACTTTTTGACCATTTTTAATTGGTTCATGTATCAGAAGCAGGAAGCCTGTGAGATCCACCAGGAGGTACAGGGGCTGGGGGAAGGAATTGAAGAAGATGAAGACCTTTCAGAGAAGCTAAATGATTTCTTTGAATATCTTCAGAGACCATTGGGGAGATACCAACCCCGAGCGTATCCTTTTCCCGGGTAATAGAGATGAGACAGTTAATGATTGAAGTGTCAGAAGAAGAGTGGATGAGAAGCTGGATATGAGTCGACAGTGTGCCCTTGTTGCCAAGAAGGCTAACGGCATTTTGGGCTGTATAAGTAGGGGCATTGCCAGCAGATCGAGGGACGTGATCGTTCCCCTCTATTCGACATTGGTGAGGCCTCACCTGGAGTACTGTGTCCAGTTTTGGGCCCCACAGTACAAGAAGGATGTGGAAAAATTGGAAAGAGTCCAGCGGAGGGCAACAAAAATGATTAGGGGGCTGGAGCACATGAGTTATGAGGAGAGGCTGAGGGAACTGGGATTGTTTAGTCTGCAGAAGAGAAGAATGAGGGGCGATTTGATAGCTGCTTTCAACTACCTGAAAGGGGGTTCCAAAGAGGATGGATCTAGACTGTTCTCAGTGGTACCAGATGACAGAACAAGGAGTAATGGTCTCAAGTTGCAGTAGGGGAGGTTTAGGTTGGATATTAGGAAAAACTTTTTCACGAGGAGGGTGGTGAAGCACTGGAATGGGTTACCTAGGGAGGTGGTGGAATTTCCTTCCTTAGAGGTTTTTAAGGTCAGGCTTGACAAAGCCCTGGCTGGGCTGATTTAGTTGGGGATTGGTCCTGCTTTGAGCAGGGGGGTTGGACTAGATGACCTCCTGAGGTCCCTTCCAACCCCGATATTCTATGATTCTAAGAGGTACTGGGAAAAAATTGCTACAGTGAGGAACAGCGAGTCACTGGGACTGATGGTACTTCCAGGAGCTTTGAAGGAAGCTCAAGGTGAATGCACTGAGCTCTCATTAGCTATGGTGCTGCAGCACTGGGCAGTAGCACATGTTGTGCTTATTTTTTAGAACTGTGGTGGTATGATCCTGGGGGTTACAGAGCAGTCAGCCTTCTAGAGAACAAGTGAATTGGGTAAAAGGACAATTTAAATCCGTATTCTAGAACACCCAGATCGCAGGCACCAGCCAGCACAGCTCTTGTAGACAAACCGTGTAAACCAGGTGAGAGTAAAATGCTGTTGTGGATTGGAAACTGCTCAGAAGCAAAAACAAAACAAACAAACCCAGAGTAGGAGGAACTAGTAGATTTTTCATCCTGGCAAAAAGTGAGCAGTCGGTTGCCTCAGGGTTCAGTAGCAGAGCTGCTGTTTATTGTTTGTTTACAATCTAGAAATGGGCACTGCTGAATTGTTTTGAGGTGGGGAAACGCTCTTCCATGATCCCTTGGGAGACTGACGCTAGCAAACTCCAGTTTGGCTGGCTTGGTGATCGCATTGAGCCTCTTGGCCCCGTGTAAGGTGCCGCTTAGAACGGAGAGTGAGACGCAGGAGGCAGAAAAGCGAGGTAGAGTGGCAGCCGGCGTTTCATGGAGCTAGATGTGTTGTGAAGGCAGCCATTGCCTAGCGCCAAGCCAGTGCTGAGCCAACGAATTGATAAGAATTCCGAGTGGGTGTGAAGGTACCAAGGTAAAAAAAAAAACGCAAAATCACCCTAACGAATCCAACAATTCTTTTGTAGTAGCAAAGGGAGAGAGATGTCAGATGCTCCTCACTGAAACCAGCAAGACCTTCACTATCTCTGGAAGTTTTAATTTTTTATTGCTAATTGCTCCGGTTTAATTGACTAAACTGATTAGTGCAGAGACCTGCAGGACAAACTGCAATCGAGCTAGCAGGGTAGAACTAGTGGTGGGAGTGGCTAGCTGCCTGGAGTACAATCCCACCCAGGGTGGAGTTGATTTTAAATCAAATTGATTTAAATCACTAGTCAGGAAGACTCGATTTAATCACAGATTTGTACATAAAAGTGCATTCTTGTTGGTTGTTATAACCTTAATACGTATTCTTCACAACTCAGAGACAGATGTAGGTTTCATTTTTAGAAGGTACACACTATATACATTTTTACGTGATTTATTTTGAAAGCTTTTCAGATTAGTTTTACAGCTATATCAGAAAATGAATGATTGTTTGGTTATTTCATTTACCAAAGGTAATTGAAGCAGATATTTATGAAGTCATTGGGAGGTGAACTATCTCCAATTCAACAGGTTAATCATTAATATTTGGAGGATTTTCTTGCCATGCTGTATTAGGAGGAGAACATCACCAGACAGACATTTACATTGTTTTATTTAACTAAAACAACGACGTTGTTATGTATTCTGGAATTTTTTCTTCAACAGCAAACATATAATATTTTAACAAAACAAGCATATGAATTTTTGAATTTTGTTAAACATTCAAGTTTTTTAAAATCAGGTTCGTTTTTGTTAAAATTGTTTTTAACTAAAATAGTTAAAAGAAATATTTAAAAAAAAATTAAATTGACTGTCAACCAGGTCAACATGAGAATTAGTCCAAAGGAAGAAAATATTCTTTCTATACCGGCAGAAGAAGCTACTGCTGTTAAAAGTGAGATTATCACTTCAACAGTCTCTGAATCCAAGGGTGAATGGTTCACCCTTAGCTCTGAAGTTTATTAGAGTTGGCGTTATGGAGGGATGATTGCTGGATGTCCGTGTCATCGCCAACTCCTCCTCTTCAGCAGTTAAGGTTTGACCCTGGTACTGAGTACTGAGAATATTTGCAAGAAAATGAGCTGGAGATAGTGCTTGTCCCATTCGTTTTTCTAAAGCTTGTAATTTAACTCTGTCATTCCAAATTGAGAAATCGTTTTGGACCTGAAAAAGCAGGAAAGCTTGTTTTTCTTTTCCAGATTATGAACAAACAGGAAAATGAAGGTGAAGACGACCGAGTTAGCTGCAGAAGCCAATATTTTAAGTTTCTCATGTTGACCTGGCTGACACAGTCCTCTTGTTGCTCATCTACCGCCCACCTCTCTTCAAAGGGCAGGAGAAACAAAAGGAGCCTACGGCGAGCCGGAACGTCCTTTCACGTCTCACTTCCCCCATTAGCAGCTCCAGGATCTGCTGCCCTGACGCCAGGGTCGGGCTTGGCTGAGGCTGGTACTGCTGTTTGGCTGGGCCACCTGAATCCATTGAATCGGGGTTACCGGGGGGATTGATCAGTCGTGCCCCTGGGGTTGTTGCACTGCGGAGAGGAAGTGGCACTGAAAAGGGTGGATCTCTGAGAGGCTGGTGCCTTCCGTGGACTTGCCTGGCCAGCTGCGGATGGTTTACAAGACACCAGCATCTCCTGGCCATGGTGGGGCCCTGAGATCCACAGGCAGGAATTGCTGCCTGATGCCCAAGGGGCTCACTGGTAACTGTGAAGCTCCAGTAGCTTAACACACATGGAAGAAATTTTTTAAAGCTTAAAATTCATCGTTCACAAGAGGATACAAAACTCGTGCATGAAAGCCATAGCTTCTGTGACGTAGTACAACTTAATCCTGTGAAACAAGTCCTGCCCTTTGGCCTGAGAGCGCTTGTCTTCGGAGCCGTCTTTGAGAAAGGTCCCGTATTTAACACTTTATTCCCACATCTACAATAACGTCTAACTAAACAGAAAGAAGAATGGCATAACCTAGGGATTAGGCTTTCAGCTAGATTGCAATTCAATGCACCATGCAGAGATCGCAGTAGGAGTTTCTGTTAAAGGCCTGATCCTGCTCTCCTGACTCATGCAAAGCTCCCATGGATGTCAATGGGAGATTTGCCGGAGGGTCGAATAAAGAATTGGGCCCTCACTCCCTTTTCTCTTCTGCTTGTTTAAGCCTGTCCTCAGGATCAAAGAGCAGGCTCTTGGTTTGTGCAAATGTGCATCTCCCCGGCCTCCTTACTTTTTAACTTGCTGCTTCCCCAGTTGGCTTGTTTACTAGAATTTCCTTTTTCTTTTTAATTATTCCTTTCATCCCAAACTCCCAGAGCACTTTCCTCAGATTAATTCATTACGATGCACAATGAGAACCCTGCCAGACTTGGGGGGGGGGGGGAGGGCTCCCTTTCTGAAGTTTGCTTCTCCAGGGCTATTTCTTGCCCACCATCCTGAGCGTCAACCCCAGGTCTCCAGGCAAATCCCAGCTGGAACCACAGCATTTTACCTGGTTTCATATCCAAACCCTGCGAAACCACCAATTTGGTAACATTTTGATGGAAATTCATTAACCAGGCCAGGTTTGTGTGCGTGTGTGCGTGCGTGTGTGCGTGTGTGCGCGCGAACTTCTCCAAGCTTTCCAATGCCTCTCTGTGTGTCATGAGTCTCCAAACCTTGTCAGGGTCACACGCTTTTGGTTCTTGCTGTATTGCAACAGGCCCGGTAGCAGAATGAATTCCCGTTTCCAGTCTAACAGCCCATTTCCCATGGTTTGTAACTTTATCAAATCCCTTTCCAGCTGAAATTTCCCATCCTTGGTCTGAGCTGGGAAGTGAAGTGACTTTCAATTATTTCATTTTTTTAAAGAGTGTGTTTGTGAGATGCACACGTGAATGCATGCTCCAGTCACAACACATGCATGCAGACAGCTCATTGACCCCTGACACTGGGGACAGGTGATGTGATGGGAGCCTCAGCACCTCAATTTTTTTCTGTTATTCTGAGATGCGTGTGAACGAGCCCGTGCAGAATCCAGGGCCTGGATTCTATTAAACCTGTGAACTGCAGAGAGTGCAAAGCTCTGGCACGCTGGAAAAATATCCCTTGGATTTGAAGTTACGACCCAGCCTAGGCTCTTTCTTCACCCAGTTCTCCCAGCATCACATGGCCTTTTTCCCTGCTCGGGAAGTACCGCGCAACGGATCGGCAAAGCACTAGCCGGCCGGCAGTGAGATGAGTCTGCTGCAGGACAAGCTGCTGTGGCTTTTCCCCTCCTGCTAAGGAGCAATATAGGTTGCCAGGAAGGGGTGGGTCTGTGGAAGCCCTGAGAGTAATTTGTGAAGACTGGTTCAAAGACCTGCAGTCTTTGGCAGCGGAGTAGAAGGATTGGGGGAAGTTGTGGGGGCACAGAGACTGGGGTCTGGGCCTGGGGTGAGCATGGGGGTTGGTTGCAGTTTGAGGGGGCGGGGGGTCTGAGAGGCCAGATGTCTAGGAGAGAGTGGGGGGAGGTGGTTGGTTGGTGGGTCACAGCAGGGGCCAGGTATGTAGGGGCCAGGAGGAGCTTGGGGGCTGGAGGCAGTTGAGGGGGGATCAGAGGCCAGGTGACAACAGGAGTGTGGGGGGTCACCGGGACCAGGGGTCTGAGGCACTGGGGGAGTGTGGGGGCTGGAGGCAGATGCCAGAGGTCGATTTGGGAGCGACTCGGTGCCTTGGGGGCTGGTAGCAAGGTTCCTACAGGGCTTTGCTGAGCCCCGGTGCCGAGCCTGCTACCAGGCCCTGTTTGAGGGCAAAGGCTGCCCCCAGCAGCCCCATGAGGGGCCGGGGAGAATACCCGTCCCTGGCTGCAGTCAGAGGAGGCGGTGGAGCTGGCCACACCACCAGCCTGGGCCATTGTGTGGCAGGCCGGAGGGCGATGCAGACTAACCAGGTTCATTCTCTGCTGCACTTTGTTTCGTTTACACGCCTTACCATCTGGGGGCTGGGTCGTGCTGTAGGACGGGTCAGGGGTAGCTAGGGGAGGCTGGGCACAGAGAGACCCTGTGTCTTCCGCAGCATCCTCGTCGCTCTGCCAGGGCGTAACTGCTCCCGCCTTTACCGGGGCATGGGAATAGCCTCCCTCGTCTTCCATAAACTCGTCTCCCTTCGCTGGGTCCCGGCTGTGCGGGAGGGGAGAGCCAGGGCTCCTGCTACTGTGTGTTCCTTGCTCCCAGGGAGGAGGTGTCTGGGCCACTGCCCCTTCTCCCTGCCCTGGGGCTGCGATGGTGGCTGGATGTCCTCACGGCCGTTATTCCCTCTCACCCCACCGGGGTGACTGCATACGGTGAGTCACCAGCTAGCCCTGTAAGGAGGATTGGAAAAGGAACCTCTCCTTAGTTACTATGTGCTCGTAACCCAGCTGCGTGTTAAAATCATGGGAAATTTCCCAAACCTGATTATTGAATTCATCCAAAATGCTGCTTGAATTCATCCAAATCACCAAACCCTGCATTTTTCGCAACCTGTAGGCCAGCCACTAAAAGGGGTGCATTCGTTTTGCTCTCTCTCTGTCTGCTGCTGTCTCCATGGCATGATCTAAAGCAGAATTGGAATGAGTATCAGTGCACTTTCAATGCATCTATTAATTTGTGTCATTATTTACTGGCCAATTTATATCCAACATGAGAGTGCTTATCAGAAGAGAATCTGCTTTCCAAGAAATGTAAACTTGCCTGCAGCCTGGAGAAAACAGCTGGAAATGACTGCAGCAATTCTCAGCATGAGTGTTCCACTGCTCAGCTCCTGATCTAATTATACACTGGGTTTTGTACCTAAGTTTGAAGCACTGGACACATCTGCAATAGTTTTAACTGAATCTCTTGCCCATTTTTAGAATAGCGTGTGACTTCAGTGTTTGTTACTTCATTACTATGTTTTCAACAATACACATCAGGATCCTGGAGTAGATTGGAATCTGGTTGGGAACGTAAACAAAGTGCTTTCTAAAGATATTTTAGTGGTACAAATAATTGGAATGAAGACTCCATATTCCTGATGGTCTACAGGAGGCATGAGTGCTTTCTATTGCTAGAATTTCATGAAATGATCTGCCAGCATTTAACGGCACGGCGCATCTGAGGTATGCTAATGTTATGACACGGTGTAGGCTCAATTAAAGCTAGAAATTGCAGGCCTAATTTTCAGTGCTTTTCCTCCACTGCACTTGCAAATTTTGCAGGTGCTATTAAGAAAATTTCCTGATCATTTGGACCTTCACATACTACGTGAATAGCTACATGATGGTTNCAGGGTTCGGCAACCTTTCAGAAGTGGTGCCGAGTCTTCATTTATTCACTCTAATTTAAGGTTTCACGTGCCAGTCATACATTTTAATGTTTTTAGAAGGTCTCTTTCTATAAGTCTATAATATATAACTATTATTGTATGTAAAGTAAATAAGATTTTAAAATGTTTAAGAAGCTTCATTTAAAATTCAATTAAAATGCAGAGCCCCCCGGACCGGTGGCCAGGACCCGGGCAGTGTGAGTGCCACTGAAAATCAGCTCGCGTGCCGCCTTCGGCACGCGTGCCATAGGTTGCCTACCCCTGATTTATCCATTGCCCTGCACCATGCGTTTTCATGTGCACCCGTGCAAAGGGCATGTCAATTATGACCATTCTGAATGACGTATATTCAGAGAGTGGCAGTGGTTTAACTAAACAGATTCAAAATTGATCTGCTGAAACCAGCGCAAACCCCTACCAGAGCCACCATTAAACCGGTTTAACCTTGAAACCGAATTATGCAAAACCAATGTTCAGGGAGCTAGTTTAAGTGCATCTGTGTTAGGGGTTAGCACGAGTTTACATAGACTGATTGAATCAATGTCGTTCAACCAGTGAAACTTTAGTATTGGAGACCAAGCCTTGGCAGCATTTTATGCTCACTTTGCTCTGCAGTAAATCATGGCACAGTGCAACAGGGATTCTGGCACAGCGTCAATCTTGGCTCCATATAGTAAATACACACTGAGAACTACATTATTTAGGTTGCAAAGTCAAGCACTCAAAAGTGAGGCAATGACAGAAGTAGGGTAGCCTGAGCAACCTTCATTCTTCCCCTTGTGTGTATGCATTCTGATACAGGTTTTGATTGCAATAACATATATTACTTGTTCCCACAGAAAAAAACGATGTTTCTTATGGAAGAAATTTCTCTTTTCCCTGCTAACAGCCTATTACATTTGAATATTGTGCAATGTGAACTCCCGCCGAGGTGTTGAAATGAGAAATGCTGACAACCGCAAAGTGGCTGCATAGTACTCTGCATGACACGTCACTAGAGGTAGGTGCTCTGGGTAATTTTCTTAGGGAAGCAAGAAATGTTCGGTAAGGATTTGCAATGTGTAAACATACACACTACCTGCTATTATGATGATGACCGGGAACGGCCTAATTATAAAGTAGGGATTTTGCTATTTAGCGTTCTCTAGAAGAGATTCTGCAGGACCAAGACAAGACACTATTTGCAACATTTCAATAGAATATCAAAGGACTAAAACTTAAAAATGTTCAGTGAGTAAGTGGTGTATAATTAGCCAATGTTCTTAATTACCAAATATCTAAATACAAGACATAGTAGTATCTAGGGCTGTGAATGTCAATTGTCAAATTTCCTCTTACATCAGGAGACTAGAAAAGGGAAATATGCTTCAGGTCTCAATACACAACACACAAATCTGTGTTTATGCCTGTGATGGGGTATTCATCCCACACAAGGCAGAGCAGGTTAAATTAGGTTAATTCACCTGACAGGCTGCATCTGGGGAGAGCCAGGGATTGAAAGGCTGATGGAGGATGGAGCCAGGAAGTTGGCAGCAGAAAGGAACTGCAGCGGTAGTTGTCTGCAATCACTCCCTGGGAGGAGGGAGTTTGGGCCACCCAGAGAAGGGGGGAGTCAGAAGATGTAGGAAGGAATTCCAGGGAAATAGCAACAGGGTCTGGGAGTCCGAGTCCCTGGACTGGAACTCGGAGTAGTGGGCAGGCCGGGGTTCCCCTACCAGCCACTGGGGAAGTGGCACATACTGGGCAGCGAAGTGGAAGCCTGCCTGGGCCAATCGTCTGATAGGACTTGGCTGCCCTGGAAGAGGAGGGCTCGAGCGACCTGGCTGGCGGGCCAAGCCACAAAGAGAGAGCGCCCTGAGTGACCGAGAGAGCGGTGGCAGGGCGCTTGCGTGAACAAGTGTCGGACCTGGAGGGAGCTAATCCCCAGAGCTGCCAGAAGGAGATGCCCTCACGGTGAGTGGGCCCCCTGACAATGCCAAAGCCAGATAACTATCTAAAGTGATTTAAAAAGCAGTGGATCAGGGATACTAAGAGTTCGTGTTTTCTCCTGGTGGTGGTATTGCCTGACACGTAAGTTACAGTGGTGGTCTCCATACACCTGATCTGGTCGTGAGGGGAGAACCCAATGGCTTGTGTCCTGGTTCGTTAATGTTGTTTCTCAGATAGTTTGCACTGTTGTAGCTGTGTTGGTCCCAGAATAGGAGAGAGACAAGGTGGGTGAGATCTTTTTTTTATTATTATTCATTATTTATATATATTTTTAATTGGACCAACTTCTGCAGAAGAGCTCAATGGAGCTGGAAAGCTGGTCCAATAAAAGAGATTCCCTCACCCACCTTGTGTGTCTCATTACTTCCTAGGCCCCTTTAGAAGACTTGCCTTTCCTTGAAGAGGATGTTTAACTCCTCTTAGCGTTGTCTGCAATTGTGGGGACATGAGTGAGAACATGAGATCTGACATTTCCTTTCCCTTTGTCTCTGGGGCGGAGTGCAGAGGGGATGTGCAGCCGTTCAGAGTGGAGGGGCACAATTGAAAGGTTCTGGGATGGCACGTGACTGCCCCACAGAGGTTTTCAAACTGTGGGGCATGCCCCCTTATGGGGATGTGGAGGAACTTTGTGGCGGGAGGGGGCAAGCGGCAATGTCAGGCGGCTCAGGCCAGCGACGCCAGGCAGGGCTCTGGAAAGGAGCGCCATCTCCAGCCCCTGACTCACCACAGTGGGCCCCGCAGCCTAGCTGGGTTGGTGGGGCATGTGACCCCCCCCACTTGACCACCCCCCCCACGCATTGCTTCTGACAGAATGTGACCTATTGGGTAGAGCAGTGGCTCTCAGCCAGACGTCTTCCAGGGGGCACGTCAGCCCATCCAGATATTCGCCTAGTTTTACAACAGGCCCCATAAAAAGCCTTAACCAAGTCAGTACAAACTAAAATTTCATACTGACCTTGACTTGTTCATACTGCTCTATACACTATACATTGAAATGTAAGTACAATATTGATATTCCACGTGATAATTAGATGGTAAAAATGAAAGTAAACCACTTTTCAGTAATAATGTGCTGTGACAGGTTTTTTTTTTTATTTTTGTCTGATTTTATAAGCAAGTAGTTTTTAAGTGAGGTGAAACTTGGGGATACGCAAGACCAATCAGACTCCTGGAAGGGGTCCAGTACTCTGGAAAGGCTGAGAGCCACTGGGGTAGAGCAGTGTGTTGGTAGCGAGATCGACACCCAGCTCTGGGACCGTGTGTGCTCTGGGGGTCAGAGGGACGGCCTAGGAGACACAGACTCTCGCATTCTGTTTGCAGCTCAGCTACTGATTTTGGTGACCTTGGCTAGATCATCTGTTTGCCCAACTGTTCATAACACTAGAAAATTAACATGCCGTGGTACGAGGCATGGCTAGATACGTTGTTCACAAAGGCCTGGATGCACAAAAGGAATTAAGCACCTAAGTCCCAGTTTCAGGATCACGACACAAAACTCCCACACTGGCCCCTGTCGGTGCCTAAACTCCCTCAGCAACACCTACATTTTCAGGTAAAAGCTCCTTAGGCATCCAACTTTCACCCTCTGAGCATGTGCACTGCTGCCGCCGCCTTGGCGTCTGGACGCGATCTCCCACCCAAGCACCAGACCAATTCACAAACTGGGGGAAGATGCAGCCTAAGTCAGTCGGCGAACTCCGCGATCACCTAGGGGATGGGGCTCATTCAGAATCTGGCCAGCGGAGGAGGTGGTGCCCATTTACAACTTGTAGCCACATGGTCAGAGCATGGGCGAGACCCAGGTTCAGTTTCCCCTCCACCCCCCCATTGCTAGATGGTGAAAAGGATTTCAACCGGGGGCTCCCACCTCTCAGCAGAGCGCTCCTAGCACTGAACTATGGGATAGTCTGATGTGGGGCTCCCTCTGTCTCTCCTGTTGAAGCAGGGGGGCTGGACCCTGCATCTCCCACCTCCTAAGTGGGTGCCCTGGGCTACGGAGTCAGTGTCCCTCTCTCGCCGGCCCCGGGAACTGTTCACGTATTGACGCACCGTGGAACAGTCCTTGGGGCAAGGAGAGAGAGGATGGCTATGACAAGTGCTGTAACCGTTGGGTGAAAGTTATAAGGCGGGTGGCTGCAGCCCCGATTCCTCCTCGGCGTCTCGCTAAAAGAGGATGGGTGCCTGGCCCCAAAGAGGGCTCCCAGCTGAAAGCAAATTAATCAAAAGCCTGGAAATCCTGGCTGGTTAACACCATTTTGGTTCCACCGGCTTTGCCACAGTCCGAAAGCAGTGGATGCTGCCTGGGAGCTGGTCTACGCTACCGTTAGGTTGGCTTAATTATGGTGCTCAGGGCTGTGAAAACGTCACGCCCCGAGCAATGTAGTTAAACCGACCTAAGCCCCAGTGCAGACACTGCTAGGTCACCAGAAGAATTCTTCCATCAACCTAGCTACTGCCCAGAGGTGGCGTGGGGGGGTCACATCCCCACCCCAGATTTGCTGCTTGGCTTGTATTGAGCATGCTCAGTAACACTTCTGAAGCCAACTGCCCTCACTCTGCCCCCTCCCGCCCCACTATCGGCCGGCACAGGTCGTCTCTGCTACTGGATTGACTACAGGGATGGAAGAGCCCCTCCGAGGCCGTAGCAAGTGTCTGCAGGACAGTGCTGCCTCTGGGGTGTCCCTAGTGTAGACGCAGCCTAAGCTCTCCCAAGACTGCTGGCATGCGCACCAATGGTGTAAATGCTTATGAGAATGGTGCTTTAAATTTCAGCTTTGAATGATCCCTACTTGTAACTCGGAGGCCCTCAAGTTCTGCTTGGTTTCCTACCCAAATGAGGTGACCCGTACGCCTTTCCAGTGGCTTCCCCCAAATAACAAACTCTCCCGGTTAACTCCACCATAGCCCGAGTTCACCCAGTGACTGTTCTGGGGAAGCTCCGGATTTTGTTTATGCGAGGTTCAGTTACAAACCTTTCCAGTGGCGCACACACCGTGGTTTGTTCCGGCAAGCTATAGAGGGTTATTTCTTGGCATGAGAATTCGCTTTGCTCCTTTATCCAATTGTCTGAGTGCATCTACTTTAGTTTTGCCGTACTCGGCAAGAAACGTTACTCCTGGCTGAGCAGCTGAGCAGTTTCATTTGTTAAACTACCGCGTCTGCCTGGGTCGGTGCCCAGCGGGGTGGGAGTGTATGTACAGAAGCCGGCTCTTTTCATGGCCTTGGAGATGCAAACCCCAGAGCTAGGGGCCTTGGCTCCCTCTCCAGGAGACAGGGGCAGGAGGAAGAGATTCTTTGCTCCAGACTGGTTTCAGCTGCCTAGATGTTAGTGCAGTCGCATGAGTGGTTTTTTAGCCGTATTTGGATTCGTTCTAGGTGTCACTTGTGGGGATGCATGTTAAACTGGACTGGTCGGGAAATACATGAAAGGGGGGAATACAGAGAGACACTGTGGTGCAAGCTGGACCCTGAGCTAAATACACAGTGAGCTCAGACGTGGTATTCAAGCCCAAAGTGATCGTGGGGGTCAGGAGCTTGCAGTGTCTTGTTCTAGGCACCCAATGCAGAGAGCAGAGAGTCCTGGACGGCGTCTTGCACTGCACCGGAGAAAGAGTTCAGAGCCTCCTGTCGAGCTGACCAGTCGCCCTGAGCGGGAGGGAGCAGAGACGGCAGCCGCCTGCCTGAGCATTGTGCAGCCAACAACGCCAGATATTTCACAGCAAGCCCAGGGGGTCTGCTAGCTTCCTTGCTGCTACTGAACCAAACTAGGGTTCAGGAGTGGTGGCCTGGCTCCGTTCTGATTGTTTGCTGGGGTCCAGAAGGGAGGGTTGATCTAACAGGAGTTTCTGTGCTTCAAGGACCCCCTCAATCGAATGCTGACAGCGATTGCAGATGGGAATGGTGTTCTGCATCCGCAGTGACTGGCCAGGACTCCTGCATCTTCTGCTTCATTTCCTGAGCTAGCTGTGACGGGTTGGTTCACAGAAACCCACTTGGGAGCTGCCAGCTGATGTGCAAAGGCTACCTCTGGTTCTATTCTCCCCTGCCAGCTACTGGTGGTTCCAGCACTCAAAGTCTTGCTGACAGCCAGACACGCCTATCTGCTCCAGACACAGACCAGAGTCTGAACCACCTGTCCCAAAGCTGCAGGGTTTAACTGAGAACAGCTCACAGAAGTCTGCTTGCCTTTAACACTCAGATGCCCAATTCCCAATGGGGTCTAAACCCAGATAAATCCGTTTTACTCTGTATAAGCTTTATACAGAGTAAACTCATAAATTGTTCGCCCTCTATAACACTGATAGAGAGATATGCACAGCTGTTTGCTCCCCCAGGTATTAATACATACTCTGAGTTAATTAATAAGTAGAAAGTGATTTTATTAAATACAGATAGTAGGATTTAAGTGATTTCAAGTAGTAACAGACAGAACAAAAGAAGTTACCAAGCAAAATAAAATAAAATACGCAAATCTATGTCTAATTGCACTAAATACAGATAAGATCCTCACCAGTTCCAAAATGTTCCCTTTTACAGGCTAATCTTCTTTTAGCCTGGGTCCAGCAATCACTCACACCCCCTGTAGTTTTCAGTTTCCTTCAAGTGTCCTGTGGGGGTGGAGAGGCTCCTTCTTTAGCCAGCTGAAGACAAAATGGAGGGGTCTCCCACAGGTTTAAATAGACTGTCTCTTGTGGGTGGAGACCCCCTCCTCTCCCTCTGTAGAATCCTGTCACAGAATGGAGATTCGAAAATCACATGGGCAGGTCACATGCCCATGCATGACTCAGGACTGCAGGTAGCAGCCATTACCCACATGCTGCCTTGAACGTCCTCAGGTAGACTTCTGATGTGGATTGGAATCTTCCAAGCTCTTTTGTCTGTTAAGTGCCCCCTGACTGAACACCTAATTTGCACATTCCTTTCCCAAGAAGTCATCAAATGTTCTAACTGAGGCCCCTTAGGAATCAAGCAATTACACAGCCAATGTTCATAACTTTGAACACACAAATGGTGCCTGCATACAACTAGGGTGAACATAACTAGTAGATCATAACCTTTACATAGATATGTACCTGGCACAGGCAGCACAAAACATATTCCAGTTATGTCATATTCCCACAAAGCCTTATGGGAGGTACCGTCACACTAGCCTGCGGCTTTCCTCTTTCCCTGTGCAGGGACAGGTGTGTTACCAGCTCCCGGCTGCTGTCTGAGTGGGGCAGGGACACCATACCTGCCAGTGTGTGACACAAACAATTCATGCTGTGTGACAAAGGACCCGGAGATATCTTCACAAAGAAGTGGATACATTTTGGACAATACACTGAAGATCTTTATTGTTAAAAGACAAAATATCCACGCACTCACCAACGAGTGAATAAACTGACTCGTCGCCCTGTTGTTGTACCAGCATCAGCAGAGGGCAACATACAGACAAAAGTCCTTGCCGTTCTCCAGAGCTGGATACTGATCTGGGTCCTGGTCCTGAACCGGGAGGTGCATGGGTGGGTCTCCACGGATGTTAATGGCTCTCTGCTCAGGCCCATCTCCCATCGCAGAATCGTGGGCTTGGGAGCTGGGGCTCACACCCGCCTGAGGCAGCTAGTGCAGCATTGCCAGGCAGCTGTTACATGAATTTCCTGGGATTCTGCAAACTGACTTATTGCACAGGAAATGTTTAGACAGCCGTTGGCTCTTGTCCTAGCCACCCAGAAAGAGGGGCTACAGGACAGTGTACTGGGTTCCTGATCCGTGCCACCCTGCCGTACACACCCACAAGGACTTTGCTTGGGGGTGCCCGGCTCACCCCAGGAATTCTCTTGAGTCTGCATCTTCCACTGCTGAACATGGCTCTGCCTGCACAAGGACAGGAGGAGAGCAATTAGGTAGTTAAGTAGTGGAAAAGAAAACCCATTATACTTAATTTGGAGCACAGCGGGTCAGCGTTAACCAGCAGGGCTGCATGCGAAATCAGACCCTGCTATTTTAGAACCAAAGAGTGTAAAGCCAGACTGAGAATACAAAACCCCGGTGAGTGTGACTGAGGTGCAGAAGTGCATCTTGTACTAGTCCAACTCAGGCAGGAAAGTGTGGGGGGGAGGAATCTCCTCCCCACTAAATGAGATGTTTGTGGGTAGCGAAGGGATGGACCCTGTAACAGAAACTAAGATGAGTACCCTGAGGGCCAGATGGGGCCTAGAAGAGCTCAGGGGAAGAAACACCTTTCCCCTGAGAAAGGAGGGGACATTCCTAACAGTGCTGAGGGCTAGCAGTTGAGCCAGCACTTGGGTGGCTAGGACCTGTTTGGTTCCCTGGAGAAGGCCTAATTGGACAGAGATGTACACCTCTACCTCGATATAACGCTGTCCTCGGGAGCCAAAAAATCTTACCGCATTATAGGTGAAACCGCGTTATATCGAACTTGCTTTGATCCGCCGGAGTGCGCAGCCCCGCCCCCCCGGAGCACTGCTTTACCGCGTAATATCCGAATTTGTGTTATATCGGGTCGCGTTATATCAAGGTAGNCTTTGATCCGCCGGAGTGCGCAGCCCCGCCCCCCCGGAGCACTGCTTTACCGCGTAATATCTGAATTTGTGTTATATCGGGTCGCGTTATATCAAGGTAGTGGGGTACCTGATTACCAGGCCAGGCTGGGGCCAGGGAGCCCATGAGCCCCGGAAGAAGGAAGGTGTACAAAAGGGCACAGGAAGGAGTGTTGGGTGGGATGAGAAGGAGAGACACAGAGGCCTGGCAAAGGGGGTCCTCTGACTAGATACTTTACTCCCCCTGACTGCCATTTGGAGAAGGGGCTAAAAAGTTGAGATCCAGTGTAAAGGGCTGGTGACGCTGCCATTCATTGGTGGAGAGGTTCAAACACTGTCCATGAACTACCCAGCAGTGTTTGAGCAGTCTGTCTTTGGGGGGGCTGTCATAACGCCACCCTGTCACGCACATGTTTACACAAACCAAGAGCCCAATCTTTGATCCCGATTACAGAGTTAAACAAGCATAAAAGAAAAGGGAGTGAGGACCGAATCCTGCATTCGGCACTCAGGCAAATCTCCCATTGAGGTCCTAGGGAAGCCTGCGTGAGTCTGGAGAGCAGGATCAGCCTTTTAACAGAAACTCCTAATGTGATCGCTGCATGGTGCATTTAATTGTGATTTAGTGGAAGGCTTAATCCCTATGGTGTGCTGTTCTTCTTGTAGTTTAATTCTACTCAAGGATGGCTCCAAAGCAAAGCTCTGCTGGGCCAGAGGACAGAACTTGTTGTAGTACATGATGAATTCCTACTGTGCTATGGAAACTAAGTTTTTTTTTTTTTTTTTTTAATGTAAAAGTCTTGTATCCTAACGAGAAGGATGAATTTGAAGTTTTGCAAAACTTCTTCCGTCAGTGTTGAGTTACAGGAGCACCATTTCCTCTCACTGGTGCTAGTGCAAGTCCCTGTTCTCCCCCCTGACAATCATTCAGACTACTGGGGCAGTGCGTCACTTCCTTTGCTCCAGACAGCTCTCATCATCTGCACATTATTTCACTGCATGACAACTTTCACCAGAATATTCTCAGTACTGAGTGTGCCAGCGGGGTTGTGGAAAGTTGATTGTGGAAGAGTTGTTTAACTTATTCATGAACAGGGCCAGGCAGTAATACCATTACAGGCATGATCTGCTGCAGTATGCAGGAAGAAAAGCATGCAGTGGTGATCATTGACATTTTTATGAACGTTTTGCTGTAGGTCACATTGCACACCATTGCATGCTGGTTAGATGATGATGTAGTTTAATCCCCAGCAGAAGTGAACAGGAAAATCACACAAACTGATTCATATACTGTATTGTTCATGAATTATCTGTTCACACATTAGCGGTGGTTGGGAATTTTCCATCCAAATCTGTGGGTTTTTTGGAGTGAAAAATGTGGTTTCCTTACATTTGAAATTTTTCTGCAGAAAACTTAATTGTTGCACAAAAACTTCAAAATTGAAATGATCTTTTAGTTTGGGATGTGTCAGCATTAATCTTTCTGTCCTGGCGCAGTGCTTCATGGGAGTTGTAGTTCGGTCTTCCATCTGATTGAACCAGCACAAAAGTCTTGTATCCTAACGAGTATCCTAACACCATTGAAGTCCCATGTTTGTGGTGCATTGTGAGAGATCCAGTCCAGCCAGTCCTGTGGGGAAAATAGCATGTGGTCAGGTAATTAAAGACCATCTCATAATGCATACGCACAAGGGGTAGGAGTGGAGGGCGAATGAAGGTTGCACAATCAACCTTAATTCTGGCATTTCCTAATTTTTGAGCGCTTGACTTTGCAACCTGAATATTATTTTAATGTACCTCTTCCATATGTGTGGTGGGGTGTGTAAAACCCACCCTGTAGCGGCCACATAGGGCTTAATGAAAAGTTACTTCCCCAGCGATGACTGAGTGGCTGACTAGCAACAGCCAGGAGAGAGGCTGCAGCTCCAGCAGAGTGGGGCAGCTGCCAGAGAGGCCAGAGACTAGCCCAAGCAGGTTCCTCAGCAGTAGCCTGGCCAGAAGCCACCGCAGGACAGAGCTGGAGGCCTGCCAGGAGGAAAGGGGTAAGACTGCTGGTTAATAGACAGAGGGACGTTTCTTTCCCTGCTACGCTATGAGGGCGCGAGAAGGAGGCCAGGCTCCTGGAGGCCCATGTTGTCAGGCCTTGGAGAGACTATTATAGGGGGAAGGAGTAGCTGGCGGAGACCAGGAAACTGAGCCATTAAAGGGCCACGGTATCCTAACCCCTGGGTTAAAGGGCGAAGGAACAAAGCCCCTTCCCAGTTGGGTTTGGTGGGTGGGTGTTGGGCGGTAGAGGTGGCCTGTGACATACAGGAGGTCAGAGTAGGTGATACAGTTGTCCCTCTGACTGTGTGTGTGTACGCAGTTCTGTGGTGCACCTATGAGCTATTTACTTGCATGACCCTTCTACCAGGTGTTGTCAGGAGCAAGAAGGGCTGGGTTTGGATATCCAGGGGTCCCACCAGCTAGTGCCCCATACAGCATTTTTGGACTCACTAGATCCTTTCCCTGGCAGCCCGTGATAGGCAGTACTTCCCCGCGTGCACGCACTGGTCTGTGGATGAAACAAAGAAAACTGTATGGGAGGCGAAAAAAAACATACACTGCATCCATGTGGGAAAACACCGCCACAGTCTATCTAAACCATTGATAAATCCACCCCAGTAAAGAGAACATTGGCAGCAGTCTATTAACTCTGCTCCCCAAGGTCCACGTCCAATGGACAAATGTCCTTTGCCCTTCCCCAGTCACTAAACCCTGCTGAGTGTGGGGCGGGGGGCAGTGGGTGGTGCAGTGATGCAGTGCCCTCGGCCAGGCCGCTCTCCAGTCCCAAGGCTGAACCACCTCGCCCAGCCCTAGCGTTGTCAGCTTTACTTAGTGGCTGGATAGAAGAGGCCTCCCCAGAGTTCACTCTTGTACCCTGCCAAGACGCTGCCTCTGCATCACCTCCCATTTAAGAGTCTTCCCAGCAGCATAGGACCCTCACTGGAGAGAAACCCATGGCCTATAAGCCAGTGGTTCTCAATACGCGGCCCAGTCAGCACACAGCTGCTGCAGCCCATGTGACATCCTCAGGGCCATTCAGATAGCGTATCTATAATGAGTGGATGCGACCCACAGAGAGCTGCATATGTGGCCCACAATGGTGAATTGGTTGAGAACCACTGATCTAAGGACATGTAAGCAGAGTCCTTGGTACGTTTTCTCTTCCCTCCGTTCAGCTCCTCTAGCCAGCCAACTCTGCACTTGTACAGTGAGGGTGACTCCCAAAGTGTCCCTGGAGGAATTCTGAGTAGAAAACTTTTGCAGACCAAGGTCCCTCTGCAGCTGTACTTCCCCCGGTTCACCAACAGATGGGAGAAGAAAGCTCCTTACCTAGAGCGTCAGGCGACGGGCTACAGTTAGAAGGAATGACAGAGCCTCCAGCCACTGACTGGCCTGCCTCTCTAGGGAAAGAGAGAGGAATGCAGACAATCTGAACTGGGGTCTGGGGGAAGAAGATGCACAGAGAGAATTCTGTGTCTGTGGATTTGTGACCCGTATTTACAAGCCCCTCGTTATGGGATATAAGTGGATGCCTTTGTCACGGAGAAACCCTGCATTCTTCACAGCTGCTTCCATCTGACTGCAGCATTTCCCATGTAAAGTCAGTTTCCTGGGCCCTGTATCTCTCAGTACGAAGCACTCAGCTACTTAAACTTTGTCACTCTCAATTGTGTGTATGTCTGTTTCTACTCAAAAGCAGACACCGTTTCCATTACATTTAATCTGCCCTAAACCTGCAAGGCAGACGTACCGTCGCTCTGCATTAACCTAGTGCCTTGCATGGGTATAAGGGACTGAATTCTAATGGCAAGTTGAAAGACATGGCTGCAGTAATGAAGATGTCTGGATTACTGACTGATGACAGGGGTGGGCTTGCTGGTAGATTAGACAATCAAGCATGTGATCCTAAAGCAGCAGTCACTAAACTCTTGCATGGAAGTTTAAAACAAAAATTAAATCGTGGATCAGCTATCCATGTGCAGTAAAGAAGAACTGTGTCTAGGCACGATATGGATAATAAAGCTCAGAGCCACCATGTGATCTCTGTTCTGTGGCACAAAACAGCTTAGTCGCCTGTGGGCTGCAATACTTTGTGTTATTGGGTTGAGTGTGGGGATGCTGGGTGCTGTGGGTGGCTTGTGATAGACAGGAGGTCAAACGAGATGATCTGATGGTTCCTTCTGACCTTAAACTCTATGACTCTAGGCTGTAAAAGCACAGTAATAAAAATCCACCGGTCCCAATTACAAGTTACTGCTAAGGTGTAATCCGAATGGAGCTCCAGTAGCATAAACGCTAATTCATTAATGTCTGTAAAGTTCTCTAGAGATTGTCTCATGGCAGGTGCTGTCAGAAGCTGTAGCTGCTGCTGCTGATTATTGCCATCATACAGCTGTGATGGGGCATCCCCCCCACTCTAGCCCTGGAGGGGTTAATACAGGCACGAGGCCAGTTAGCCATAGGCTGCACCTGGAGGGGAGCGAGGACGCAGTGAGGCTGAACTGGGGATGAAGCTCACCTGGGCAGGAGCAGGGGCGGTGTCTATAAAGCCGGGAGCCGGCAGCAGGGAAAGGGCCCGCAGTGAGGAAGCTGCAGACACATTCCCTGGTACGAGGGGGGAGAGCAGGAGCCTGTCCCAGGAGTGTGGGGCGCAGTCCAGGGACGGAGCAGTTAATGGCTGGGAGAGGAAAGACCTGAGCTGCTGTGGCAGGGTCCCTGGCTTGGAGCCTGGTGTAGAGAGCAGGCCCATGTGGTTCCCCTACAAGCCACTGCAGGAGCGGGGCAGCCTGTCTGGGGGGTTCCAGGGACGGTTTGGAAGGAGACTTTGATAAAACCCGGGAAGGGGGGACTTGAGTGTGACTTGGCTGGGGGGCTAAGCCCCGAAGAGGAAAGTGCTGCAGCTCCGGGAGCACGAGAGAGGGCACAGAGTGAGCAGGTTGGACAACGGGCTGAGTAACTGCAGGAAGAGGCGTCAGACTGCGTGGGGAGCTAAACCCCAGATGGGACACTAGGAGGCGCCAGAGCAGTAAGAGCGTGCGCCCTGTTACAACACTTTTATCGGGTGGTATATTTATGGGGGCTCCTCGGGAGCGGTGTCTATCTGAACAAAAAGGGACAGGGTACGGGCTAGGAGGACAGATGATTACACCCAAGAGATGACTTTCACACTGCAAATATTTGGATTCAGTAGAACCTGGTGCAACGGATGATTTATAAAATAGCCGTACAGCATCCTGTCTGTCTGGAAGTGCCCAGCACGCTGGGTGGGGGCCTGCCATACATACACAAATAACAATTGTTGGAACATAGCCACTCGTGATTTCAATGGCAGTATCCTGATTTATGCCAATGAAGGATCTTGTCCAGGGTGTCATCCCAAAGCTAAGCAATCGCTGGACAATCAGCAGGCTCCATTTCCAAGGTTTAAAAAACAGCTTGTAATCTCAAAGGCTGATGCTTTGTCCAGTTGGGTGATAAAGGCAGGACGACTGCCCCATTCGAACCAGGATGTGAAGCAGCTAATGATGGTCGCCATCAGCATAGCAATAACTCATTCCACAGCATAACCCCAAGATAAGGTGGGTTCCCGTGGGATGCATGGACAGGGGAGCTGTATGCCAGAGGAGCTTCCATCCCACCCGTGGATTTTCCCAAGAGCTGGCGATGGCCCCAAAGCCTGGAAATGCCTGTCCCAGACCTTTGGCCAAGTACAAGAGAGTCAGCAGAAAAGAGACAGGCCACAAGGAGGTGTGAGGCCAAGCCACACCACAGGGAGCAGAACGAACAGCCAGGGAGATCCTTGCAGAAATAACAGCAGTCCCTGCTGGGGTTCTGGGCTCACGGCCTAAACCATTCGATTCTGTGATTATAGTCCAGGATGCAGAACAGGTGGGAGGATCCAGTGTAGATCCCAGTATATGGATCAGTGACTCAATGCAGTAAAGCATTTTCTGTCAGCTCTGCAAATACCTGCCTTTAGTAGACATTGCTGCTGATCTAACTCCCTCCTCTCTCTTTCTGTTCCTCCTGTCCACTCTGGTATCTTCGTGCCACTCAAGCACTGCAAAGGGGCTGGATTCTGGCTGTAAGAGGGCAACTCTGTGGTAAGAGTATTCCCTATTCTATATAGGGCCTGATTCTCCCTTACACTGTCACTTTACACCACTGTGGTAAATATCATGTAGAATCATAGAAGCGTAGGACTGGAAGGGACCTCGATAGATCATCTAGTCCAGGCCCCTGCACTCATGGCAGGACCAAGTAATAACTACACTGTTCTTACAGGTGTTTGTCTAACCTGCTCTTAACAACATCCAGTGATGGAGATTCCACAACCTCCCTGGGCAGTTTAAACACTGGAACAACCACGTCCCTGACAGCTGGGGACGTTTTCCTAATGTCTAAACTAAACTGCCCTTGCTGCAATTTAAGCCCATTGCTTCTTGTCCTAGCCTCAGAGGTTAAGGAGAACGATTTTTCACCCTCTTCCTTGTAACAACCTTTTATGTACTTGAAAACGGTTATCATGTCCATACAAGGTTGTTACTTCCATTTCACCTTGCCAGGGAGGTGCAAAGGGGCTTTAGGGTAAATGAGAATCAGCCCGTAGTTTCCAAGAGAGTCAGTAAATATTTGGAGGACTGTGTATTGTGGGATATAATCAGTAACTGGAGGAAGGGCTGGTTCTCAATGGAAATTGACAATGCCCCCTCTGAGTCATGCCTTGGAACAGTGTGTGCAGTCCCAGGTTCTCTCCAGTGGCGGATGGAATAAGTTCAGATGGAGACAGGTCACCTGAATGTAAACACTGATAAAAGAGCATAAAGGGGAAATATTTGACAACGTAGAGAGGGCGTCCGTCTGTGGATGCACACTCTGTGCCTTCCTCATGCAGCTCAGAGAGTGTGTTCTGAGTCCCAGGCTAGGGCACAGCAGGGCATACTTCATTAACTGCAGCACTAACGGGGAGATTTACTTAACTGCTGTTGTGGCAAAGAGAGATGGATGTATCCCAGAGAACAGTTAAGGGTTGACTTAAAGATTTCCTTTTCCAAGCAATCACGCACCGAGATGGATAACGCTGGACGCTGAAATCTTTCACAGACAAAAGAGAAGAGCTTCAGGTGAGCTAGCTGGGATCAGACGTGCTCTTTGGTAGCCCAAGAAGACCGTCTTCAAAATCGCAGCCGAGCCAACGGTTCAATGCAAACACAGGGTGACGCGTTAGCCAGAGTGAAGGGTGGATAGGACAACATGGAGTGAATGGAACTTCGCTGATTTACACCAGCTGAGGACCTGTCCTTAAAGCTAATTATAAAGTACCTGGCGGGCAGACTGGATTTACTGTGCTGAGCCATTTGGAGAGAGCGTCCCTCGCGCCCCTGAGCGGGTGTGTGAAGAGCACCCCACATTGTGTGCCTTTTGTGTGACAGTCCAGGCAGCTTGCAGAAATGGTCGTAGGAACATAGCGGAACAGGGGGCTGCAAGGGACCTCTGGGGTCAGGGAGGCCTCTCCCTGCTCGTCAGGCTGCCTGACTGTGAGTGCCAATCTCAGGCAGACTGTCAGAAACAGGGCTGACACCCCAACCTGGTGGTGTGTCCTATAATTAGATTTCACCAAGCCAGTAACAAAGTGAACTCCTGGATCACTGTAGCAGTCTTACCCTGGAGTCAGACAGTCGCCTTAGACTCTCCAGTCTGTGTTGCCACCCAGGCAAACTGGACTTTGTGATAAATGGTCACACCAAAAATCCCACCACATTCAGGTTGCTTTCAGTCCCAAGAGACCAGTCAGTCACTTACCCCAGATCAATTGGTACTCTAGATCTTACACCAAAGACAGCGCCTATAGCCAATCCTGTAATAAACTAGCTAAAGGTTTATTAACTAGGGAGAAGGAATAAGAGTTAGGCCGTGTCTACACTGGCACTTTGCAGCACTGATGTGAAAAAACACCCCCCTGAGCGCTGCAAGTTTCAGCGCTGTAAAGTGACAGTGTAGACAGTGCCGGGAGCGACTCCCCTCATGGGGGTGGGTTTTTTACAGCGCTGGGAGACTCCACAACCGCGGCAGCGCTTTAGCGTTGCTAGTGAAGACGCACTGTTATTTACAGGTTAAAGCCAGAAAACATATACGCTCCAATGAGTTACCAACTCAATCCTGAGTGACAGAGCTGTAGGGATCTGTCCACTCAAAGTGTCTTTCAGGGCAGCCCCAGGAGGCAGCCGGGGGGATCTCTGGCTTCAGTTTAGAGTCTCTGGCCCTTCAGAGTTCAAACAGCCAAAAAGATAAAAAACCTTCACATCAATTATTTTTATTCTCCTCTTCCAGCATTCAAAGTGATGGGACGAGGCCGCCTGCAAGTACTCCCGCGGGTGCCACAGGGCCATTAACCAACCCTTTGTGCTGGGATGATCCTTGATGGCCCATCTGATGTTGATGATCCTTCTGGAGAGGCAGGGGGAGGATTCCTGTGCCTGGGTTCACCAGTTCAGAGCAAATATTTTCAAAGTTATAAAGCCAAACGTACATATTTCCCTATAGCCGGGAACAGCGACATTATTCGTGAGATTAGTGCAGCCACCAACTTACCAGCATTTCCGAGTCTGACCCCTAAATACAGTCTTCTAAGAGTAACATCCAGCTGACGCGGTCTGGGCTCCAGCTACGAGGTTGTCAGTTCTTAGCGAACGCCTGCAGCCTGGGCTAGAGCTGGCATCTGGCCTGCCAGCGTCACACTATCACAAGCAACCCCGGCCTATGAGCCAATTCATAAACGTAGCAAGCTCCATCTTCACGCTAGTCATGCTGTTCGCCCCCCTCCACACTCCTCCTGTTGGGGGCTGTTCCAGTCCCTCACAAATCTGAGCTTGGGTCTTGGCAGGTAAGTAAAGAGGGAAATGACTTTGAAGTAGCTTGGGTTTAGTATATATTGATTTTGTACATTTCAGTGCCATGAATATCAGATCTTAACGACTTGGTTTCCTAAACAGTATCTTAAATGTTGATAAAGGATTTTAATAATAAAGCCCGGATAGTTTACATTGCCACGAATAGAGTCTGTCCTGTTATTAATGGCGCAACTTAACGTTACCTGATTAGTGTGGAGTGGGCATTTCCAATAACAGTAATACCTTTCCATTTCTGCTAGCTGGTCCTATGGAGCAGGTACCCCATGTTTCGTGAGCAGTGATGTTATACAGCTCACTGCCATTAAGACTGATTGATTGCACTGACTGATTACCTCAAGCACTTAGATCTCACCCTGAACATTTAACAACCTGCGTTTCTTGTCCTTTCCCTCTCTGGTTATGCGTGCAGATTGACTAACTGTTTACATAAAGAATTATTACCCCAGCATGGTCCTGAGCTAATTTTATTCTAGCCTTGCCAAGTTTTCCACTACCCTATATCATGGCTTTTCCCTTCAAAAATTATCAGATATCACTAAAACCACCAGTAAAGAAAAAAACCATAAATAGTGCAGGTGCGCTCGGCATGAATGAATTACAGATATAACACCATCATTGCTGCCTTCCTCATCATTTTCCCGGTACTCATCTGCTCTGCACCATTGGCTTGCCGGCAGCGAGCTCTGCTGTAGTTCAGGGACTAGCCAGCTTTAACCTCAGCCTTATGTTGCTGTTTTTTATCTTTGTTCCTTCTGAAGCAGTTTCTCCTGGTCTTTAGCAAGATCCCGAGTCCTCTTGCAATTGTATCAGTGGCACGTTCAAAACACCCTGGGTACAATGCAATGCAACGCAAAGGTACATCTCCGAAACAAGTCCATTGAGCAAATATTCCCAAGCGCTGCCTCGGGTTTCCGCTGTCCCTTTCTAACCGTCATTATGAACAGGGACACGTGGGGGAGGTGGGCGCCCAATGCCCATGGGAGCTGGCCTCCTAACTGCCCTTTCTGTCTCTGACACTCTTCCCCATTAGAGCCCTTCGGAGACCACGCAGTGAAACAAAGCAAATCTGTCAGGCTGTGTCTACGCTCCCAGCTAGGGGTGTGATGTCCCCTGCTTGTGCACACGCCTGTGGAGAGCTAGCGTGAGTCACAACCTAGCTGCAGTGGCAGGGCTAGCAGCTGAGCCGGGCCAAGCATTTACTTGCCTGAAACCGGCGGGTAAGTACTTGGCACGAGTCAGCCGTGTCTCCGCTGCCACCGCCCGGGCTGCTGCGGCTAGACTGCTCTTCGTCCTCAGGTTCTCTCGCTGAGAGCTAGTACCAGTGTGTGTCTGTGAGCAGGGGGATCACTCCGTTGGCTGGTCCTGTCGACGGTGCCCCCATACTCAGGGTCCAGTGCTGATCTCATGCTGGTCCCTCCAGCTGCTCCGTTGGGGCCAGAGCCTTCTGCACTTGGGAAGAGGCTGTACAGGGTCAAGTTACATTAGCAAAAAAAGAACGAGGAGTCCTTGTGGCACCTTAGAGACTAACACATTTATTTGGGCATAAGCTTTCGTGGGCTAGAACCCACTTCATCGGATGTATGAAGTAAAAGATACAGGAGCAGGTATAAATACATGAAAGGATGGGGGTAGCTTTACCAAGTGTTAGGTACACGGCTGCCACTGAAAGTTACATTAGGTAGATTTACTGGTGACCTTCATTCTTCTGGTTCTCTAAGAGGAGCTATAGGGCAGATGGCCACATGGCTGCACTGAGCCAAAGGATATGATTATATATGGAGCAGGGAGCATGTGTTTGTACAGCGCCTAGCACAGTGGATTCCGGGCCGTGATGGGGACTCCTAGGCACTACCCCAGTAAACATAAAACACACTGAATACCCAACACAGTACGTGCCAGGTGTTATTGCTTTCCTTCTTCCAAATAATTATAACCATTTCTTAGGGAAAACCCAGTTTTAAATGATCGTAACTGTAAAGAGATTTTCTAAATGCGAATTTTAACATATCTATTTTCAAGTTCTTATATTTTTTCCACTTTTTAAAGACGAAGGAAAGTCCCACAGATTCTGAGGATCATTCCATGTCTTTAAGTCTTGTCCTTTGAGGGTCTGGGCCTGCAGCCCTGGCTGTGTTAGTTCTCTTTATTCATGCAAGCAATCCCCTTGGGGCGAATAAACCCTGCTACTCATTTCAGTAAGGGGTGGCCATGTCAGGCGTATCCTCAGCTACTGGCTGCCAGCTCCTGTTTCAAACAATGGACCAGTGAGAACAAATTAAGTGAAAGTTTTAAACCATCAGCACTTTAACATTTGTTATAGTTTTATTGACCCTGTATCCGTTTGCCCTGGAAAGCAGAACTGGAGACAGCCATCAGCTGAGAGTCAGAAGCTGTTTATTAATTTAAGATGCTGTGTGCTTGTAGACATTAAAGTATCATTTTCCAAAAGGTTCCTAAGGGCTGGACTATGGAAAAAAAGAAGAAAATGTAGCTAGGAAAGCCTTGTTAAATCCTTTTGGTTGTTCCCTTTTCAAAGAGCTTAAAGGACAAAATCTTTTATTAAAGGTTCTAAAACATGCCCCTTATGACTAAACCCGCTACCTCTCTAGGAGCCTTTCCCATCCTGTTGGTTGAATGAATTTAAAAGCGATTTTCAGGCATGCATTATTTACTTAAAAAATTAACATTTCATGTCACTACATTAGACAGGATGGGCCGGCCTCACCAGGATACAGATGGGCATGGCTGAAAACTATACACAAGTTTCAAGAATTCATATATTATTCATTTTAAAGGCTAGAAAATGAGCAGTATCCAGCATTGGGACTTTACTGTTAGTTTTATACACAACCACTCACTAAGGGCTAGAACTGGTCAAAATGTTTCCAATGGAAAGGTTGATGTCAAAATCGAAATGTTCCATGGGAATGTGCCGATTCTGATAAAATTTTCTTTTAAAAAATAACAGAACGAAGCCCTTTGATAAGGCTGATTAAAACCTGACCAGAGCAGAACGTTTCAATTTTTCATTTCAATCATATATTTTTATTTTTGTATTTTATATTAGTATTTTGTAAAATGATCCAAAATACAATTTAAAAATATCTAATACAGTAATATACAAATAAAACAATGTCAAAATCAAAACAAAACCAAAAGACTGGTCCTGATTTCCTAACAGTCAGATTAGCTGCAACTTTCCTTTCTATGTGTCTGTACCGTCACCCTACAGTCTCCAGGGAGGAGAGGACTGACCCAAGAGAACTCAAACCCCTTTGACGGTATGGAGCACAGTCTGACGGACAGTTCACTTGTCTCAAGGGTTATGTATCACTCTGTGCAAACAGAGACTGGGAAAAGTTCAAGCCATTCTTTTTCAGGCCCTTCCTGTTTCCAGAGGGATCATGACGGCCACGGCTAAGGGAAGGGAGAAGCAGCACATATTGTTTTCGCAGGGAGTCTGAGATTTGTCGACAGTGGACCTGCCTCATCAGCCTGAGAGGTTTCCTACCAGATTAAAATCAAATGATTGTTTATTGGGTTTGAAGATGAATGTTAAAGTCATTTACTGTAATATGTACTAAAGCCCCATGGTATAATGGCTGGCATGCTCCTCGATACATGACAATATGCTTTTGAGTGAGATGAATAACTAGGCTACAGTATTTATTACCCTCAGTGGCAGGATCACCAAAGTACATTAATTAAATGAGCTTCCAGCTACAACGTCTCTGCTTTAAAACCTGCCTCATTATCCACTAAGAGGTTTTTCAAATTCCTCCTCTTGCCAAATAACCTATCGGAAATGAATGTGCCAAAAATTCCTCTGTGCAGGGATCAATATATTTGTAATGGAAACGACCTTGATATCCCTGCAGGATAATAATCGCGCGCACACATTCACACACTTCCTTGCAGTGAAAAATCACTTTTCAGGAGTCTCTGCAGCACACAACTAATGTATTTAATTCAAACTACCTGCAGGGCATGGCTGTAGGCGCTCTTACATAATTCAAAGCATACCAAATTAGGCCCCAATCCTGCCGACAGCTATGTGCCTGCCTCTCTTCATGTGTGAGTAGCCCCAGTGAAGTCAGTGCAAGAACGATTCAAGGTCAGGGAAACGTGCCTTACAATGAGAGACTAAAACAGCTCAGCATATTTAGATTCGTGAAGAGAAGGTTAAAACAAGAGGCAGCTTGATCACAGTCTATAATTACCTACACTGAAAGAAAATTGCTGATAGTGGAGAGCTATTTATCTAGCATGCAAAGACATAACAGGATCCAGTACTTCCATCATCCCTTGGCATGTTCATCGGCCTTCCCCACTGCAGCAGCATGGATCAAAGACATGTACGCTCTGACCACCTTCTGCGTGCAGTGATATACCTCCACCCCCATCCTCGCCCTCACCTCCGCCTCTCTCAGGCCAACACTCCCAACCCCCAGGTCTCTCAGGGGGTACCCGTCCCACGTGCTCATTGCCTTCCCCGCCGCCATACCCATCTTTGACAGGTAGATTAGCAAAGGAACTCACCTGCAAGTGGCCAGTGAGCAGGGCGCCCCCAGGTGAGAGGAAGCCAGGAACTGAGCATCTATTGGAGACAAAAGGTGGGACCTGCCTGCCTCTGGAGCTAGGGTGATGGAGTAGGCCGCAGAGCACCCATGGTCTTGTGCCCAAAATGTCCTGCGCCAGCAGCCGAACACTAGCACTTGGTAACGCTGCCTTGTGGCAGGGCTGTAGGAGGCGGATGAATGTGGCTGTTTAAAATGCTGAGCTGAGTCATTTCCAGCGAACAAGGTGGTTGTACGCTGAGTTTTTTTAAGTTAGGTTGCCCCGTCCATCCCATTCTCACTGCATTGTCTGGCAGAAGGGATTTCTTCAAAGCAGACAAGACACAAATCACTGTGGCAGATCAATCAGGCAGCATCATCTGTAATGGCTGGGAACAGCAGGGCAGACAGAGAATAACACAGTATGTTTTCTTCACCGAAGAACAAGCAACGGGGATAGATAAACATGCAAGATCTATATGCACAGCTGTCTCTGTCCCTCTGGTTACAGACCCATGGATGTCTCATGGAAAATGTTGAAAGACTCTTCGCTTATATTGCGTATTGACTGCAATGTGCTAACCCCTCCTTTTGTTACGAGTGATATTTGCACGAAAATAGCTTCTTTATTCTGGAGAGTACATCTGCTCCTGTTGCTTATAGGCCTCTGTGATGCCGACATCTCACATGGCGGAGGGCGACTTGCGGCTCAGGGTAAGCAGCAGGAGCAGGGGAACTCAAACAAGCATTAAGACTTCATGGTTCCAGCCTGAGCTGGTTGCAGAGTGCAATTTGGAGGGGACCGATTTCTCTGGGGGAGATTAGGCCAGTAGCATTCCCGGCGGTACTGGGTATGCTGCGGGGGACTTTGTCCCGCAACCTCCCCTTGGATCCATGCCCCTCTGGGGTGGCGAAGGCAGCAGGGAAGTGCTGGGATCACTGCTGATGGAGATTGTCTGCGCTTCCCTTAGATAGGAGCAGGCATCAGCTTCACCCAAGGAAGCAGTTGTGTGGTTGTTCCTCAAGGAAGCAGTACTTGTGGCTGGCGGCCTGGCTAACTGTCACCCAGAATCCGTCCTCGGTTCCTGGCTCAGCCTGTACAGAGCGCTCTCCCGGCACAGCGCCCAGAGGCCCAGGCTGGCTCCAGAGTTGGGCGTGGCACGGGGTGCTGGTGGAGGCTCCTCTCCCTGCTGACGCTGTCAGGCCCCTCGGCAGCGCTGAGCATGAGGCACTGGTGACTGGAGTGGGACGGGCTGCTCTGCGCTGGTGCTGCTCTTTCCCTTGGGGGTGGGGGGTGAGGGGCAGGTCGCTCCTCCTCCCTCGGGCGCTGGCTTGTGGGGTTCTGCGGGACCCGGCCTGTCTCCCCTTCTGGACACCGGGTACCTAGGCAGCTCGGCGGCACGGGCTGCCAGGGAGCTGATGTCACTCAGCTCTGCATCCCGGTCGCCCGTGCCCCAGCCAGCGGCGATGAAGGCCGCCTGGCCGCGTCTGCAGTGCGCCTGGGCGTGGATGCGGGCACGTGGGCTGATGCTCAGTCCAGGCGAGGCAGAGGAGATGCTGGCCGGAAGCGATGGGCATGCCGAGGTTTCTCTTTCCTGCCGTTTGTCACCCACCTTCGCACGCTGGGGTTGTGTTGCATCTCCGCGCTGCTGTTCAGCAATCACAGGGCAGCAGCATCCAGCGCGGGCAGCGTTGCCCAGCTGTGCCCGTTTCCTTTGGCTCATGGCCATGCAAGATTTCTAGCAGCAAGACAGAGCTGGCCCTTGGCGCTGGCCCGGGGCCACTCAGAAGGACGCTGTAACACCCTGAGGCCCTTCAATGCTGCCACTCAGCCATGGGGGTGTCGTTGATGGTGGCAGAATAACACCCACCTATTTGTGTTGGGAGCAGGGGAATATCATCTCTCTGGCCCATGGGACAAGCAGGAAGCCACTGGCCTGTGCATGCTCCGTGGTAACCGGCACGTTGCAAAAATACAGGATAAAGTACAGTGCAATGCGAGAAATGAGGTCCTGGTAATGTACGTGGACACTGACTCTGAAACACCAGGGCTTCTTTCCGGCCTGAGGCCAGGAGACAGGGCCCACTGGACACCAAACCACATCCCTATGTCGGCTGAGAGCATTCAGGGTGCCCAGGGGCCCTCGCCATGCCAACAGCAGCTGTGTGAACACAGCAGTCCAGCTGTGGGCAGGGGCTTCGCGGGAGCCTGGAGGCCTTTGGCCGTGGAAGCATTGTCCCCAGGTTCCAGCATTCAGCTGGGCGAGGTCTCCACAGACAGACCCACCCCCGGTAACCAGCAGAACAGCCCTGGCTGTCCTGGCAGCGTAAGAGTGACGGGGCTGGTCCCGCTTCAGTCATCTCCCTAGAGCGTGCAGAGAAGATTGTCACCACTACAATCCTGCTGTGGCAGGGCAGTGGGTTGGGCCCTACTTTTAACGGTGCCTCAATCCGTGTTTCCATGTTTTCCCCTCTGTTCTGGGTGTTCCATCGTCTACTTTCCCATCTGGAGGCTGTTTGCCAAAATTTGTCCCCGCTGCCCTCTGCATAGCTCTAGTCATGATGACATCGAATACTAATAAACGCCTCCAGGTAGCTTAAAATCCTTGGGGCTCCCAGGGCACTGTGATCAATTATCCTTGGACTCCGAAGAAACCCAGTTATTTGGGCAGCTTGGGTCCAGGAGAGGTTTTTAATCATTTTATAAAAGGATCAGAATATTTCCTGACTGTGGAGATTCAACGACTGCCATGTGTTACCAATATAATCAGAAGCATATTCCACCTTGCTTACTGAGCATCTGATCCGTCTGACTGATACTCAGTCTGTCTGATATCTTGTGACTCATTCCGAATAGCATGCTAATGCTCTGCATATAAAGTCTGAATGTATCATTCTATTTTCTGCTCAATAAATGCACTTGATTTTTTCAAAGTTCTTTGTCTGGGGCTCTCGTTTTCTTTTTCATTTCTTGAGTGAACTTTACCAACACCAACAAACATAAAATCATAGGAATGCCGGGCTAGAAGGGACCTCGAGGTCATCTGCACCATCCCCCTGTGCTGAGTGCGTTCTATGTGCATAGTGATATCCGTGGCACACCATCTTCCTCTGTTGTACATGGGGAAAACAGTTCCTCCAGCAGAATTATTTTGGAAAAGAACTAACATGTCCCATGTCTTCAGACACAGCTTTCTTACCCGCATCATGTGGGGGCTTGAGTTGAATTGTGCAGCAGTGATGGACAAGCCTCCAAGACCTAGTGCATTTGTATATTGATAAAACAGTTTTGTAGCAAGTAAATTCTGCTTTATGGTCCTCTGGCCAAGCTGCTATCGCTCACATGTGGCTAAAAGCAACGAATGCTGATGTTGCAACACAACATCTGACTTTACTATTGGAATAATTCCTCCTCCCCCAGTAGTCTTGGCATCAGAATTATCACCTGCGTAACCCCAGCCATATCAACTCCAAATCGTGATGAGAAAGTTAGTTTAGCAATTCCCATCCAGGACAGGGGTGTTAGTGGGGCTCCTTGCTCGGCCCCTCCTCACCCTCCATACCTTTCCTCTCACCCACTCGCTGCGTTCAAATTCCATGCCTGGCCTCAAAGCAGAGCATAAGCCTCTTTTCAGAATCTGCCCACTGCCAAAATATCCCGGCTCTCCGTGTGTCACTTCACTCATTCCAGAGAGACAAGGCGCGGGAGGTGATATCCCTTATTGGGGCAACTTCTGTTGGTGAGAGAGACGAGCTTTTGCGCTTACACAGAGCTCTTGTGGGGAAGGAACTCCCAGCGTCACAGCAAAATGGAAGGTGGAACGGATTGTTTAGCATGAGTAGTGAGCACATGTTCTAAGGGACTATTCAAGGTGGAGTGGCCCGTTAACACCTCTGCAGTTAGTGGGTTACAGATTGTTGTAATAAGCCATACATCCAGTGTCTCTGTTCAGTCCATGATTTTTAGCATCTAGCAGAGTAATAAATTTAAGCTCCCAGGCTTGTCTTTTGAAAGTGCTGTGCAGAGGAGCCTGTCGTATCTGGTGCGGCTCCGCAGGGGTCAGTCCTGGGTCTGGTACTAATCAATATTTTCATTAATTATGTGGATGATTGAGTGGAGAATATGCTTATAAAATTTTGCGATGACACCAAGCTGGGAGGGGTTGCAAGCACTTTGGAGAACAGGATTAGAGGGTTGGCGAATTAGTCTGATGTCAACAAGACGTAATTCAATAGAGACAAGTACAAAGTGCCACTCTTAGGAAGGAAACGTCACATGCATAAATACAAAATGGGGACTAAATGGCTTGGCAGTCGTACTCCTTAAAGGGTCTGGGTTATTGGAGCAGGCTGGGTCTTCCACCTCCCAAATGAGATCCCTGGACACCAGCATGCAGAGTCATTCGCATTCGGTCTCTGCCCCAGTGACTCCTGAAGCTGTTCTGCTGTGGATAAATACTCAGCAGGCAGGCCAGAGGGAGTCCCACATCAGACTAGCCCCTAGACCTCAGGCACAGGCAGGTATTGAGCGTGGGTTTCCTACATACCAGGCAAGTGCCCGAACCACTGGGCTAGAAGTTATAAGGTGGCCCCTCCATCTCCCACCTCCTCCTCTGGCTGTTTTCTGTGGAGCGAGGCAGGCACCGAAGCCGCCTGGCCCCAGGAGAGAGCTCCCCGTCTCTTGGATCACGGGCAGAGATGAGCACCTCCTTGCAGCCTGGATTTGGAGCTCTGCTCGGTCTGAGGAGCAGGATTGAGGACACTGCCCTCTCGTCGGCATCTCCCATTGGCTAGCATGGGCAGCTTCCCTCGAGCACGCTGACTTTTGTGGATCACACTCGTAGGCACCTATTTCCCCCAATCACTGTACGGGAGCCCAGGCCCTGAGCCCAGGCTCCGTGGGTCACAGCCGCGTTCCTGTGACTCCTAGGCAGGTAACAGGCGTTGAACTGCTACGCTCCTTTGTGGAGCCGGGCCACAGCCTCCAGTGAGATCCGTGGGAGCTGTGGGGCTCAATCCCCTGGCAGGGTTGGGCACCTCCGCCTCCACGTCGGCATGCAGGGACGTGGACCCAGCGTCTCAAAGGCATTTAGGCGCCTTACTCTGAGGAGCTGGGCCCTGCTGGAGTATTTAGGTCCCAGTGCACAGGCGTGGCAGGGAGCATGGCCCAGCAAACACTACCTAGGCCTGGGCGTCGGGACACCTGGGTTCGATCCCCCGCTCTGTCCCAGGGTTGGGCTGTGAGGTTGGGCTAAGCTGGGTCTCGGTTTCCTCACTTGTAGGTTGTTCTCTGTGTGCCGTGGGAGCTCGTTTGGCTTCTCTCAGTCGGGCGCAGGCAGCACAGCTGGTGTACAGGGATGCGATGCCGATGCCATGGGTCGGTGGCAGCATTCTGCTGGGGCTCCGCGGAGAGCATGAGAAACTGGAGCTTTGTCAGAGCATATGTTTGTGCTGAGCCCTCTCCAGAAGACTGCCTGACTCATTCACAGGGTGCCCACACCAGCCTCTGCAGTTCTGTATCCCTCTGGGCCACCAGGTCTCTCAGCACCTGCCAGGAGCCCATCCACACCCTCCCTTGGGCCGGGGTGCGGGGGAGGCAGGCTGAGGCATTGCCCCTCCTTTCCCCGGGGGCGTGAGGACAAGGGCCCTGTTCTCCGTCGGGCTCCCTGCGTGGAGTTCCAGGCATCCGTGGGATCTGAGGCTGCAGCTGGGGTATAGACTTTGCCCATCCATCTTCCAAGGAGCAGCTTTCTCGGCAGCTAGCAAAGCTGGGTTTGCAGTGCGCCCTGGAGGCTGCACACCAGTGATAAGAGTCAATATTTTAACAATTCACATTAATGAAACTGACTCTGGGAGCCTTAAAGAGAATGGCCACGGCGGTGTCCGTCAGAACGTTTTAGGAGCGAAGAGACCCGTTTCCCCAGCAGCAATTGCCCTGAACTAGACCAGTGATATTATTAAAGTTTGCCCAGAGAATATTTCAGCAGCTCATTAAGCATAGCTGTATATTGTGTGCAGCATTAAAGCAATTCACTTAGTAATTAGCCAAATGTGTGATAAGCCTTTTCGACTAACATTGCTTATAGTGTGTCTGTCATTAATCATGCATCTCATTCTCCCATTGTGATACAGTCAACATAGAGATGGAGGGATTTCCCCAAGACCTGTTAGCCCACGGGGTAAATCTACTAGCCGTGATGAAAAGCAGCTGGTGGAGGAGCTGACCTCTTTAACTACAGCACCCGCAAGCAGCTGTAACGTGTGCAGCTGGCCAGACGCTGTGCTGGATCCCCCTTCCCTACTTCTCCCCTCTTCTCCTCTCCCTCAAACACAAATCATGGCTCTTTCCGGCTTGTTCCTTCACTCCCGCACTTCCCACTTTCCTTCCCAGTGCTGTCCCCGCCTTCTCCCTCCCTCTCCTCCCACTTCCCCCTAAAGATCTGGCTCACTCTCTCTGTCCCCTGGCTCATTCTTAGTGCATCCTCCCTCTTGTGTACCCACCACTGCTGGGCACCTGCCAATTGCTCCATGCACCCCTTAGCTCTCACCCCCAGGCCCATGTTCAGCCTGGCTTGGATTCTCCTGCATCCTCCACTGGGTCCCTGCTCCTCCTCCCCTCCTGTGGTGGTACCCCGGCTGCTCTGCTGCCTGATTCCCTGCTCCTGCCTCTGCTTCTGAAAGGGCCCCTGGCCCTTGGGCTGCTCTGCTCCCAGGTTGTTCCCTCCCCTGGCTACTGAACCCATCCCAGACCCACACAGGGTGGGACAGGCGTCCCCAGCTCTTGCACAGATGCCCCATCACAGCCAGAGGCGCTGCTGGCAGAGACGAGCGGATGTGATGCAAGCGCGACCCCAGTGACTGCTGCACGTGCCTAGCTAAGCCCAGAGACTGAGGGACTTGGCCCAGCTCCAGACTCATCTGACTGCACTGCAGAATAACAGCTCTTCTCCCACTATCCCTGTCCCTCTTTTACTTGTCCTGTCTTGTGGTTTTACCTCCTTGACCCATGTTCTTTCAGTGCTTTTCCCCTTTGCCTCCCTCATTCCCCTTCTTCCTTTCCCTGCCTGTCTTAGCTGCTGTGGGAAGGTAGGAGAGGGAGACGTGGTTACACACCAGGAATCTTTGAGCAGAGACCAGACAGACCCCTTGCGCAGGGAGATTTTTCAGGAGCATAGACAGCAGGTCAGGAGCAGAGCTGTCCAATGGCCCCGTTTCTAATTTCTCAGATAATCCTACTCATCTCCAATTGCTGGCATGGGCTTCAGTTTCTAAGCCATCCGTCCTAGCTAACATGGATTTATTGAATCTTCATTAATGCACAGAGCTTTCCCTCCAAGCTCCAGGTCACATCAGTAACTCTGACATCTGAGGTTTGGCGTTCATTCTCTTCAGGCTCCGTTTTCTTGGCCATATCAGTGATGAAGTTTTTGCCTTGAATCAAACCTGCCCCATTCTCAGACTGCAGCATCTCTGAGTGCAGAAGAGGAAAACTAGAGTCAGTACCACAGGAGATTATCAATATCCAGGCCCAGCATGTGGCTGGAAGATACTCCCTTTAGACATCTTGCCGTGTAATAGCCCAGTGATGGACACCTTTCTAGGGTTTGTGGTCCCACACAGATGACTTTTAAAGGCATTCTTCAGTTTCTTCCCCTCATGGTGTCACTCACAGGTCAGAATTAAGGTGCCTTAAACAGCGGCAATTGCCCATGCACTGTCTATAGCCTCTATATTCATAACCAGTAGAAAAAAATTAACACTTAGCTGAACTAAGTTAAGTTCTTCAAATGTAGCCTATGCATAAGATTTCAATCCATTTTAACTATATTGAAACTGTCGTAATCCATTACAGGGACCTGACACAGATGCTAATTTCTTAAAGGACCCATTTTTAAATTAATTTTGACTCAGAGGCTAATCAATGGATTTACTTGTAAACTCTTCGAAAGTTCATGCTGTCCTCAGAGAGTCAGTGCTATACGTTTGGGAGGGACCCGCTCTTATTGTTTGTACATTACGGAGAGATGAATCCCTGCGCCTAGCTATGGAGCCTCCGTAATTAATAGAGGTTCTTGCTCGTTAATGTCGTTTTATTGTTCATAAATTATCCTCCATTGGTTTAATTCATTCTAAACAGCTGTGTGAGCCAGGGGTTACCATTTCAAAAATGGACTATTATATTGTACCACAATATTCACCTTTCCTGCAGTATTGCTGGTATGCCCTGTACTTACAATGCAAAATCCCCAAGGCACAGTGCTGAATGTACCCATGTGGGTAGCAATACCCGTTTGTGATGGCGCCCGTTGTGTAGTGTTCAATGTTAATAGCCAGGGAAGTGTAGCTGATTGACAAGATTCTGCGCTCTGGTTAGTACGGTTGGGCAGAGAACTTTTTTTTCCACCCCATGAAAATTTTCAAGATTTTGAAAAATGTTCCCAACCAGAATCAGGACAAAAAATTGAAATCTCGAAAATGTTCATGACCCAACAAACTGAAGAAAAAAAAAAATCAGTTTGGGCCACATTTTGTTTTTATAATTTCACAACATTTTGTTTCAATTTTGACCTTTCTTTGTTTCTTTTTTTATTATATTAACAAAAAGTTAAAATTCAAAACAAAAAGTCACTTTTCAGTTAGGCAATGTCAAAACATCCTGAAACCTATTTTCCAACTTTTTTCCAGCAGAAAAATTTGTCAAAGTCNCCCCCCCCCCCCCCCCCCCCCCCCCCCCCCCCCAGTTTTGGAAAACATCGACATTTTTCAGCAAAAAGACATTTTGACAAACAATTCCTATCCAGCTCTGTGGGCTGCACTACTGTGAATACAGGGTAGCCCCACTGGAGTTAATGCAGTTTTAGGACCACCTTTCACTCTTTCCCAGCACCTTGTACAACCATTTACACCACGGTAAAGTGTGTGGAAACAGTCCCAGAGCAGAATGGTAGCATTGTACACTCACTTTACGTTGATGCAAATGCCTGCACAAGGTGTAGGGCAAGAGTGACTCAAAGACCCGCAGAACTATGGATTGACACCACTGTATCAGAGGTCAGAATCTGAGCTGGTACTTCACAGTTTTGTCACGCCTAAGTTCCCATAATAAACGTAGTTTGGCATTTATTGTTTTAGCCCGGCTGGCATGTGTTTTTCCTGTAATGAAGAGACATTCTACAACGTTCAGAATTTAGTAAATAACAGAGCAAGACTCGGAGCTGTTAATGACAAAAGTCTTAAGTGTTTAATACCATTTGGTAGCTAGCCTTTAGCTTTCTTCTGTTTGATTCATGGAAAGGCATTTTGCATGGCAATGATAAGTGGTAATTCTGTATCTGCTAAGGAGCACTTAGATGGGGATACGTCATTACTTAGATGGGTTAATGTTCTGTTGGGTATTAAGCTTTGAAGATGGCTCCCTATTAACTTTCCAGGCATTGACAGCACCATATTACCAGTGAACTGTTGCAGAGCCATCTTTTAAATACTCTGAGTCAAGATCCAACATCCAAACATGAAAATTCTAGGAACGGTCATTCTAAGAATCGTCATTAGCAGCCCTCATTTACTAAACAGTTGATGAAATGTCACTATATTTTATTGTGAGTGGGCAAACTGGATTGTATGAGTATTAATAACTATCATTTATCTCAGCTCATCCAAAGGTTTGATTTTTCTCTCTTGTTAAATGTAGGAAATGTAATGTGTAACTATGGAAACCTTCAAACCACTGATTGAAAGTTCCTGGGGGAGAGAAAGGGATGGAATTATACCGGCCTGCAGATTCATCACAGCTCACAAAAGCTGGGACAACTTTCCAAGGAAGACTGTTTTACTGGTGACTTTTGTTTATTTTTAAATTAACATAAAATGTCTGAACCCTGCTTCAGTTCAAAGCTTAGGTTGGTGACTACAAATGAATCATGACGGGTCAAATCCTGCCGCCTCTCCTGCATAAGAACCTCCATTGGAGCACACCACATGCTCTTTTATGGAGATACTTTCTTTTACTCTGTGCACTTTACCAGCACCTGGTATATAGTCAGTTTCACTATCTTCTTCTTATGAATTATTTGTATTATGGTAATGCCTAGAGGTCCTAACTGAGATCAAGGCCCCTTTGTGCTAGGCGCTGTACATATAGACAGCCCCTGCCCTATAGAGCTTAGGCCCAGATCCACAAAGGGACTTGGGATGCTGAGATTGTGCCGCCTGACTTTTAGGCACCTAGAAAATCCCAGGAACAACACTGGGATCCACAAAGCCTGAGCTGTGCACCTGGGCTCCCTATAGGATGAATGGGCAGAGAGAGGTGCCTGAGGCTGCAGTTCGCAAAGGTGGGGAGCCACTGGGAGCTGCTGATGAGAGGAGTGTGATGGAGATAGGGGGTTCCCTGCAACCTGGCCTCAGGTGCCTATCTCTGCTAGCGAGCCACAAACCGGGGGAAGATAGGTGCTGCTCCGGCCAGGGCACGGGCAGGGCCCAATCTGCTAGGTGGACTCAGCCAGGAGAGGGGGAAAGGAAGGGCTCTCCCTTATAGCCCAATGGGGGGTAGTCACCTGGGAGATCCCCAGTACCACTCCCCCCTCTGCCTGAGGGGGGGAAGGGATTTGAACAGGGATCTGCCACCTCTCAGGTGTGTGCCCCAGCCTCTGGGCTGCACAGTGACTCTCCTGCTCTCTGGCCCAATTCATGTTCCATCAGTCAATTCAAATGAGACAAGTTCAGCGGGAGAGACTGAGGCAGCCCCACACCAGCCTGTTCCCATAGCCAGGGAGAGGGGGATTTGAACTAGGCTCTCCCCTAGCCCAGGGGATACCATAACCCCTGGGCTATAAGGGAGCGTGCCCGCCCCTCCCTTCGGCTGTTTTGTGTAGAGCTAGATGGCCTCGGCCATGCCAACTGCATCAGGGCCACCCAGCGCCTGTCATCCTCTGGTTCTTGGATCGCTCTGGGCCTGAGGCAGGAGATAGGACTCCGGGCTCCTAGAGGGAGGCAGCAGTGTGCATGCTCAGAGGGAGAAACGCAGACAGCGAGGGGACTTTTCCTGCAAACCCTTAGGTGCTGAGTGAGGTTAGGTGCCCACAGGGTGAGGTGGCAGCCGAACGGGAGTTTTGTGGATTGCAGCGGTGCCTAAAAATGGGACATAGGCACCTAAAGTTAAGTACCATTGTGGAGCCAGTCCCTACAGGCTAATGAGACAGCCAGAAAAAGGTGGTGGTGGGGAGTGAATAGAAGTGCTGTCACAGGGTGGCTGGCCCTTTAAAGGAAGCAGGCCCAGTGACCTGGGCCAGGACAGGTGCTCCCAGTTTGGCCAATTAAGCGGGCAGGGCTGGGGCAGTACCTGGGGCTATACAGAATCAGGGAGCCTGAGCAAGGAGGAGGCCCCTGGGGAAAGCGGAAGGTAACTGAGGGGTTTGTGGGGTGATCTCCCTAAGCTGGAGGGCCAGGGGAGGGTTGGGTTGGGGTGAAGGCAGTGGCAGCAGAGAGGTGCCTGCTGGCTTCCAAGCCAGAGAGGGCTAAATGCAGGAGTGACTTACTGCTGGCCTCTCCACACTGGGGCAGTGCTTCTATATCCTGGGAAATTTCTCAAAGTCTGGGAATTTTTGAGTAAAATGTTTGAATGAAAATTCCCAATTTCCCAAGTTGAAACATTTTACTCACAAATCCCCAGATTTTGGGAAATTTCCCAGGATATAGAAGCACTGTAAAAAAAACTTTATCTGGGAATTCTTCACCAGATTTGGGAAATGTTTAGTGCTAGGTTGGGAAAAGTTGGCATCACAATATAGAAACACTGCACTGGGGTGGGCTCAGGGCCCCCTAGTTGGCTGGGCTGAGAGGCACAGCAGGAGTGATGGGTGCTCTGGGGGGGGAAGAACTGCCAGCAGAGCAGCTGGGGGGTTCCTGTTGGGAAGGGCAGGGATGTGCTCCAGGTGGAGGGGCTGGGATGGGTTGGATGTCCTGATAAAAGGCCAGGAGAGGATTGGAGAAGAGCTGGGGGGTTGAAGATGTTGGAGTGTGGTATATGCTATGCGCAGAGGTTCTCAAACTGTGGTCTGTGGACCACTAGTGGTCCGTGAGCTCCATTCAGGTGGTCCGTGGACAGTTCCCTCTAAGGTGCGCGCCTGGACGGCCCTACATCTAATTAGTGGAGCCGAGCAGGCGTGGCTCCACTAATTAGGTGCCTGGACCCTGGAAGATGCACATGTAAGGTGAGGTGGTGACCTTGGGGGGAATAGGGGGTAGGTGGGGGGGCAGTGGGGTGAGAAGAGGGGTTGGGGGGACTTTGGGCTGTGCAGGGCTGCGGCGGCCAGAGAAAGAGGCGACTTTCCCCAGCTCCATGGTTGCAGCTGCTGGGGAGACACCCCCCCTCCTCCCCAGCTTCAGCTCTGTGGCTGCTGTGGTGGGGGAGAGACCCCCACTCCTTCCCAGTTCAGCTTGGTGGCTGCTGCAGCAGGAGAGAGTGGGTACATCCATCCATTAGAAAGATAAGACTACAGATATTAAAATATGAGTTGTGTACTTTTATTTGTAGAACAAAAAAAATTAATTAGTATAAAGTTTTGTTTTTATATAGTGCTTTTATCCAAAGCACTTTACAATATTTAGCTAACGGTACAAACAACATTTGGAAAGATCATTAAGTGGTCCGCCGAGACCCTCGGCAATTTTCAAGTGATCCGTGGGAAAAAAGTTTGAGAACCGCTGTGCTATGGTGACAGACTGAAAGCTAAAGGTTCTTTGCACTGGGTGTGATAGATGGACAATATGTTTTGAGGCTCTTGCTGTGGACTCTTTGCACTAGGTTTTGTTACAAACTAGCCTCAAGCCAGGGTTTTACTGTGTCAACGGGGCTTGTCATGGAGTCCTTAGGAGCCTGAGAGGGAAGTGGGGTGATAACCCTGGTGTTAGGGTACCCAGCTGCGAGGGGTGCTTGGGAGGAATTGTTGACAAACACAGAGATGGGTGATGTGCCCATGGTCACCCAAGCAGGTCAGTTGCAGAAGCCAGAAGCTGAACCCAGGTCTCCTGACTCCCAGCTCAGTGCACTATCTGTCTATGGGATCATGCTGTGTCTCTGCTGACAGTGCATCAGTCAGGAAATGCAATTGGCTGACATGGTCACCTTGCTCTCACACGTGTCCTCGGTGGGATGCTCTCATGCATGTTCTTTCCAGACCTGCAAGAGGGTGCTTCTCAGAGACTGCAGCATAAGCTGAAACTGAGCAAGCCACCAGAAGGCTGTGGGACCCTTTCATGATGGAAAACGTAGCAGGTACTACGATGCTCAGTGTGGTGATTACCTGGACAGAGAGATTGAAAATAGGACCCAGTGACTTTGGTTTTTATACTTTGGCTCCCTTTCTTTGAATCAGAAAAAACAGCTATTACATAATCCTCTAAAAGAGCAGAGGAGTCCCAGAGTTTTATTAATTGTTAAATACAATCCTCAATAGCTACACAAAGGAGGGTGGGCCTATGCTGCTTCCTCCTTAGATAGTCTTCTTCCAATGGCATTGTACTGCATCTTTAAGGATGTCTGGCTGATATTTGCTTTCTGGTGGTGTCTGGGTTTCCATGGAGATCATATTTTGCTTTCTCATGCGAAGCTCTTGCTGGGTGACAGTGGGAAGCCTGGCTGGGGTATCTGCAAAACCGCTTTGCATCCTTTTTCCTTCTTTAATGGGGTTAAGTCTAGCTTGGATCCCTGCAGGGAGGGAGGTATGCAGCTCTGCTAATGCACACCAGAAAGGGAAAGAGCCAGTGTGGTTCAAGGCTGCTTCTGGAGCTGAGAGAAATTCTCTTTCCTGTCTATGCTGCTTCCCGAGTGGCTGGGGAACTGCTTGGAATTGTTGGTTTTATTTCCTTCACTCTGAAGAGTTTGTGTTTTCACTGTACCCCGAGTAACAGGAGATCCTGTCTCTGCTATGCTGAAGAGCTGGAGTTAGTCTGACTTTCTGAGGGAGGGATCTCTGTAGCTTAGACGCTTACACCCAAATCCTCTTCCTAGAAGGCAGGTTCGTACCCAGGCTGTTCTCAGGACTTCCTCCAGGCCTGGAATCCTTCTCTCCTCCCTGAGCTACAGGCCATACCTCCTGACTGACCATCTGGAGGCTGATGGGGACCCCCACGCCCTCCCACCAGGGCTGCATAGTGCGAGAGTTAAAGAACAGATGGCGCAGAAAGCAACTCTGCAAGAAACTGCTCCAGGCTTAGAACCCTGCTGTAGGCTGGGGGAATGTGAACCCTGGAAAGCTGCAGCTCCCTTGCTCTGCAAGCTGCTCAGAGTAGCCTCAAAGCCCATCCCATGTGGTACTGAGGCCAACTCTGGCGGCCCTGGACCAGGAACTCAAGTAGGACCTCCGCTGGGTTCCTCCACACAAAAGGGGCACTGGCACCAAGGGTCCTGCACTGTCAAATGGCTTTCCTTCACGTGGTAAGTTCTAGGGATCCACATTACTGGAGGGCCTAGAGCCATCCTCGGAACCCAGAAAGCTGGAACAGAGACCTCCCTGGTAATGTTTCCTCCTCCTCTTCTGCCACAGTGCTGAGTGCCTCAGCATGGAGAGAGACTCACAGCGCCCTGTCCTCTTACCACTGCGCTCGAGGGAAGGGCAGAGAGGAACCCAGGATTCTGCAAGGACTGGGCCCGGCTGAGACCCAGCAAGTGCATTGATATTAACACATAAGGTACTACACCTTCCCCCCAAACACCTGCGGAGAAACAGAATTTACAGACAGGGCTTCTTCCTTTTCTGGGGGAAGCGCAGGAAAGCAAATACAGACCCCTTCCAAGGTGTTGGATACAAATCTCAAGTTCCCCCGTGTTTATGGCATGCAGTGCTGATTGCACGGCAGTCAGAATGGCACAACGCTGACTTCTCCAGCTACCCAAATGCTTCCCCATCTGTAAAAACCAAAACCCTGAAAGCAACCCAAAAACAAAACAACCCCACCCAACAAGAGGTTATACACCGAACACACAGAAGCGCCAGCGCCTCCATGAAGTCCATTAGGGACTTCCTATTGCTTTTGAGTTTATATGGAAGGCACTCAGACACTCTCGTGGCAGGCAGCAGTATAAATCCTAAGACAGAATGTTGTCAGGTGCATGATGGATGTCAATGTTTTTAAAAATTGTGACCTGCAAGACCTGTTTACTAATCACTTCTTAGCATTCCCTAAAGTGTATGTATCAGCTGTAGATAGAAAACCTGTCTGAGCTGAAATCACTTTGTTGTCTGGGTGGGTGCAGGGGGACCTTTTGGTTGGGGTGGATCCAGGGCCACAAAGTAGGATGTTAATCAGTTCTGACCACATTCTTCTTCTTTCATTGTAGATGCCAGAGTGATATTGAGTGACACTTACACAGCACCCCCCCCCTTCCCCCCAAAAGCTCTCTGGCACTGAGACCCAGGGGAAGTAAGATATAATAAAATATTATAAAATTGGAACTCGGCACAGGCATGTGTCTGGCTTGGTGGACAACTTTTGTAGGACCAGGGCTTTACTGATTTACAGGGCTTGCCATCTAAACATACAGGGATCCATTCACCCACCAGTGAAGTGCATCCACCTCTGGGTGGGAAGGTGGCAGCTATTTAGGGGGAGACAGCAACCTTACACAACTGTTCTAAAGAGAATGAGAAGAATACCATCTTCAACAGAATGGNTCTGGGTGGGAAGGTGGCAGCTATTTAGGGGGAGACAGCAACCTTACACAACTGTTCTAAACAGAATGAGAAGAATACCATCTTCAACAGAATGGGGGGGGGGGGTACTGTGTAGGTCAGTAGAACATAATCAGCCCTCTGGAATTTGACAGAACATAAGAAATAAAACCACTATTTTTTTTGCCTAAAAACCTTGAAATTCTAAATAGCTGCAAAGAATTACACAGGTTTCATGTCTCAGCATCACAAGCAATACAGTACTCACGAATACCATTGCTTTAATAGTGGCTATAATCAAGGTCCTGATAACCTGTGGCCATTAAAATGCCATTAGTTTTCACAGGAAATCCACTGTTAGCTGTAGTATCTTGATAACCGTCCAGTTCAGTGGCCATACTATGCCATTGATTATTTACCTCCCGCTCCAACAGAACTCCCTACTGAAATCCATGTGGGATTTCTGGTTAAAAATTGATGGTGCCACATAGGGTTACCAACGCTCCAGCACTGCCCTGGTCTCCAGAAATTAAAAATTAATCTTTAATTAAAGATTGTCATGTGATGAAACCTCCAGGAATATGTCCAACCAAAATTGGCAACCCTAGTGCCACATGGTCCCAGGTAATTACATTATATCTACTTAAAATGTCCCTGTCACTTTGATAAAATAGAGTTTAGTAAGGTATTGAAGAACAATTTATCAGCAGTGCTGCTGGGGCAGAGGTAGCTGAGTTTCAGTCACTGGAGGGTCATCAGCTCACATTCACAGATGGAACTTTCTTCCAAACCTGCAACAATGCTCTAAATGGAATGCTCAGCGTAGGGACGCATGGAATCTGCCTCTGCCTCCTTCCCTTGCCTTTGCCTTGATGTTGAGAGCAATGCTTAGATGTTCCAAGACCCTACATTTCTTTTCTAGATGGTAATCCTAATGTTTATCTACTGAGCCATCCTATAAGCCGTTATGGCAATGAAAGAGATTCAAGAAAAACTGATGTGGAAACAAAAACCAACAAACTTTCAAAGCATTCCTGCTCCATCCAGCAACTTTCCCTAGGAAGAAAGAAACAGAACCTTCCCTCATCCACATCTAAAGTCCTAAGGGCCTGATCCAAAACCTGTTGGCATCAATGGGAGTGGACGTTAGCCCAAGCCCTAGTTTAGAGATACCACGTTTCTTCTTGCACATCTTAAATTGCTATTAAGGAAAAACAAAGGCAGCATAATGCGTTTGCAATACAATTATTCTAACAGAAAAGTATTCTTCAGGAAATAGCTTTAAAACAACATACAGATTTACAGACAATATACACAATACAAATGAGCATTAATGTTAGCAGCTGTCAAAAAATTACCATATTGCCAGAACAAAGAGCAGAGAGAGAAACATTTGAGTTAAGAAATACAAAAACCTAATCCAAATTACACTGAATATTCTGTGTGCTGGCATTACAAATTCCACTCTTCATCCTTTAATGGAAAAGACAGTCTGTCTTTGAATGTTTTTCTAGACTCCATTATCACACTCTGTTGTCTTACTCTCTGGGGTAATACAATTCACACATCAATCATTAATACTGTTTTAAATTTGTATAGCAATTCAATTTTCACTCTTAAAAAAAAAATAGATCAAACTAAACTGCAAAAGTTATATGCCCAGACAACAACCCTACTGTAACTGATTTAGTTTTTCATACTGTCAGGTCATCAAATGTAATTGAATTTCCATCTATCAGGCTACTGAAAATAAATAGCTGATAACATAATTGTGCTAACACTGTTTCAATATTCACCAGACAAAAGGCTGGAGAGAGGGTCGGTGCCAAACATCCCCAGCTTCTCTCCTTGTGCTTTACAGGTGTCTCTGCATATCAGAGAGCTCGGACTGCAAATCTGCCCTCTCCTTCCACAGCCCACCTTTTGATGTTTTGGAGGTGGCTCTCTCATCCAGTCAATGTCCTGCAGTTTGTCAGACCAGCCACCAACAGAAAGTCCATCAGCCCAGTGAGAGGCTGACATTCCTGAAGCCAAGAGACATGAATGGAGGTGGACAGGTATATATGGGGGGGAGGGGGGAGACAATAATTGGGTGGTCATGGATGAGAGACTGCGGGCGTATTGAGCCTCTCTGACTGCCCCATAATAATCACAAGTTCCCCGCGCTCCCCATATCGGAGACTCTGTTCTTATAATGGGGATTGAATGCTTCTCAGGGTCCCCCCACACACCCTGCCCTGACAGCATCAGAGTGCTCAGCAGGCCTCCCCAGGGATAGAAGCTATACTCCAATTCTTTGCCATTTATATGGACGTGAAATGGAACAAATTATACTGCTCCCCATCCCCCAAGTGTGGTTCTGCAGGGTTAGCCCGATGAACCTAACCTTTCCCCTGGGCTAAAGCATGGCTTCATACATGTTAGCTGATGTCCCCAGGGAGCTTTTCAAGCATGCTAAGCTAACTCGATTGAGCTACTGCAATTGAAAACCATTCTGCCCTTCCATGCAGGGCCCTCGAGTCATGTTAAACCAGTCCAGCAGTGGGTGGGTGTGCCTGTCTGCTGTGAGTTTTGTGAGAGTTTAAGAATCCACAAATGTGCTGATACACTTTGCCTTGTGTCAGGCAAGGACCCAAACACGTGGATGGCAATGTGTTCCAGTGGTGATCCCACAAGATACTGCTGCACTGGGATTCTCTTTGTCCCAGGGGACCCTTTTTTGCCATGCAAATATTTCGTCTCCACACGCATGGAGAAAGGACTAGCCTTTCACTACGTCGCTGTCCTCCCTCCATGTTTAAGCTGTAGCCTTTTGGTAGGACGAGGTGTGGGGAGTTTACCTGGTTGTTGCCTGTGCTGTACTTGTTCTGTTGATAAGGAAAATGCTGTCGCACTACAGAAGCAGAAATATTCACTTTACTAATAAATCTCATACAAGAGACAGTCTGCTTCTTTTAAAGTTACATCTTGGAGTTGAATGTACAGAGGACTGTTCAAGGAAGTGGATTTCCGGGCTGAACAATGATCTTCCTCCATTTTTTCACATACGATCTGTAGTGTGACAACAAGAGACCAGTTAGCAAAGCAATATACAGTAATTCTCCTTGACAAAGGACAAAATATAGTCACCTCTACTTTCCTGACATCAGTTGTAGCAATATAACAAGGTGCAGAGGAGTTGAGCAGCCATTGTGCAAGCAGCAAGATTTTGTTATGTAACTACTTAGTAACAGGCAATTTATTTTTCTCCTGTAGCTAAATTATGTATAACAAGTGGATTTCCCAGTTGGATATCCTGTGCACTATTAATCAGAGAGGGAAATTAATTTTATGTCAAAATGAATAACGGAAGTACAGAGGTGAGAATATTTGATACAAATTTACTCATCAGAAATTATTTTATATTCACCTGCATTGTAAGTATTTAAGGACTGAAGTATTGTCATCTAGATACTATAAGAATGGGCACATTAAAAGTACCTAAGATGGATAGAAATCCTGTTTATATTAATAAAATGTCTTCCATCAGTTTTCTGCCAGCCTATATGATGTCACTGCTCTGCAAGAAATTTTTCTTATACTTTTTCAATATTTTCCCCAACATATAAAGCAATCATCATGCTACTCACTGAATAGAGCATTGATAAATAATGGAATCAGTGGTTGTTTGGCACATTCCAGATAATCTTCAAGGCATCTGCTTCTATTCACTAAAACAAATTATTTATTACTATTTAACACATATCTCATGTAATTAATAAGTACAGTAGCTCTATATAAGAAAATGCCTTTTATTAATGGGATCTTGACTGATAAATCCATTGATTATCAGCTAGGAAAAACAGTATGGAAAGTGTCTGATCTGAATAATTTCAGCTCAATTTTCCTAGTAGAAAAATGTATCTGAAAAAGCAGGAACTAATTCCTCTTTTAAAAATATCTTTAATGTATAAAATACACATACCGGTAGCTATCCTAACAAAAGTCACAATGATATCCCAAGGGACTCAGGGACAGTTCAAATGAGTGCAGGATGAACAATCACTGTGGGTAAAATGGTGCTCCACTGCAGTCAATGAGAATAGTGTCACTGACTTCAGTAAGGACAGGACATAGTGGGCATTAGTGATCACACGAAATGTTAGGTACCCAGAATAATCTCTTTATTTAATTTGATTAGACAAAACCCAAGAAAAACTGCTGCAACTGACTATTGCTGAGCTCACACTGCAGTTCTCATGCTGGGTTTCATTTCTGGATTTTTTGGTGTCTTTTTTGGTTTTCTTTGTCTGATTTCTCTCCTGGATGTCTAGATTTCCTTGTGTGATTTCTAGATTGCTGAATTTCTGTATTTTCTGGATTTTTATATTTATGAGGGTATTTCTATATTTCTTAGCATCTGGTTTTTGTTAGTTTTCTCTTCTGCATTTCATATCATCTTCTCTGAAGGTGCAAACCTCAAACTGGTCAGTTCAGCCCGTAGTTTAAGAAGCTCCTAGATTCCTTTGCTCACCCTAAGGTCCGCATTTGTGATTAATACTTTCTACGATCTCCACTTGGCTAGGAGATTCTGTACAGTTATGCACAGGCCTTTGTCGCCTCCTGTCTGAACTACAGCAATGCCATACACCTGGGCATGCAGCCATCAGGAAGGTCCCACTAGGAAGGAATGCAGCCTAGGGTGACCAGACGTCCCGATTTTATAGGGACAGTCCCAATATTTGGGGCTTTTTCTTATATAGGCGCCTATTACCCCCCACCCCCTGTCCTGATTTTTCACACTTGCTGTCTGGTCAGCCTAATGCAGCCCCACAGGACTTCAGCAACAAGGGCCACGGCGCATGCTTCAAATCTGTCCCCCATGCGCTGTGCTCCCTCCCCACAGAACATGGAGTCAAATTCAAGGCTTTGGACCCGTTTCGGTTGCTAACGTCGGCTGATTTCGAGGGGACCCCAGAGCCCAGGCCTGGTTTCCAGTCGCCCCGTGGCCTGGGCCCAGCAGCGCCGCAGGGGGAGCCCTGGGAGGGGGCAGGGGGTTGAGCGCTGGGCGCCTCAGGCCCATGGAACTTTCTAGCACCAGGCGGGCGGGGAAGCAGGGGGAGGGCCAGGCCCAGGCAGGAGCCCTAGGCCCAGGGCACCACAGAGCCCATCCCCCTCCCTCCACAGAGCACAGCCCCGCCCCACAATCCCCGCCCCCAAGGAGAGCGGGGGGGGGGGGCGGGGCTAAGCCTGCCTCCGCCCTGCACCTGCTCCCTGCGGAGTCACGTGATTGTGCCGGCCGCGGCGAGAGTCACGTGGAAGCGGGTTAACCATCCTCTGTGCGGGGCTGGTGGGGTCCTGATGCAAGGCCCCCAAGGAGGGCTGTCCGTCCCTCTGCCTGTAGCCCCGGTGCGGGCACTGCCAGGGGAGGATGCGGGCCGTTGTTTAACCCCTTTGTCTTTCCCCGGTTGGGGGAACAGTTCGCTGCGACACACATTAGCTCCCCCCCTCCCGCCGAGGTGTCTTTCCTGTCAGGCACTGGGCAGGGCCACTACCTACGGTGGCCGAGAGGGGCACGAGCCGGCAGGGTGATGGCGGCGAGCTGGCTGTGTGGCTCTGGTGCCCTGAGAGCCGTGTGGCGAGGTGAGGCCCCCCCGTGCCGCGCACTGGCGGGATGGTAGCGGCTCCCTGCCCGGTGTTACCCCGCACAGCCCGCCCGAGCGCGGAGCCGGGGCGTGGCTCGGGGATCGGGCCCTGGCGAGTCGCTCCCCGGCGCGCGCCGCTGCCCTTGGCGGGGTCGGTGTCCCGGGCTGAGCGCGCGGATATTGCCCCGCTCCTGCTGCTCGCGCGGGGCCGCTTTGCTTGGGCCGTAGCGGGCTCCGCCCTGCAAGTTACCGCTGCTGGGCACGCTGCGCTTCGCCGCCCTGCGCCCCGGCCCTGTGCCCGCCAGCAGTGCCCGCCCTGCCCGCCTGCGCCCCGGCCCTGTGTCCGCCCGCGCCCCGGCCCTGCGCCCCGGCCGTGCCCGCAGTGTGCCCATATTGTCTGTCTGCGCCCCAGCAGTGCCCGCCCGCGCCCCGGCCCTGCGCCCCAGCAGTGCCTGCAATGTGCCCATATTGTCTGTCTGCGCCCCAGCAGTGCCCGCCCGCGCCCCGGCCCTTCGCCCCAGCAGTGCCCGCCTGCACCCCAGCCGTGCCCGCCTGCGCCCCAGACCTGTGCCCCAGCCCTGCACCCCCGCGCCCCAGACCTGTGCCCGCCCTGTGCCCGCCCGCGCCCCAGACCTGTGCCCGCCCTGTGCCCGCCCGCGCCCCGGCCCTGCGCCCCAGCAGTGCCCGCCTGCGCCCCAGCCGTGCCTGCAGTGTGCCCGCCCTGCCCGCCTGCGCCCCAGACCTGTGCCCCAGACCTGCACCCCTGCGCCCCAGAAGTGCCTGCAATGTGCCCATATTGTCTGCGCCCCAGCAGTGCCCGCCAGCGCCCCGGCCCTGCGCCCCAGCCCTGTGCCCCAGCAGTGCCCGCAATGTGCCCGCCCTGCCCGCCTGCGCCCCGGCCCTGCGCCCACATGTACTCCAGCTTAGATTGGTGTGCACTCCAGAGTTCTTCCAGACTTGCACTGTTTGAGTGACCAACGTAGAGAAGTGCCCGCCGCTGTTTTAATTCGGTCCTGTGTTTTTACCTGCTTTCTCAACCATTCATTATTGGGGCTGAAATTTTCCATGCTTGAGCCCGGATGCTGGAAGTAACCAATACAGGTGGAGCCCCATTGAGTTCTACTTGGAAAAAAATCAGATTTTTTTCTATGAAGATAACTCATGCATCTTAAACTTTGAAACTTCAAATTTAGGCATGAAGGAATCCTTTCAAAGAACAGTGACCCAGATCCTGCAGTGAATTCCATGTGGGCAAAAGGGTCCACCTGCATTGATCTCAGTAGAGGCCTTGGCTAATCTTGAAAGGAAAGTGGTGAGATATGCTAGTTACTATAGTCTAAGGCAGGGGTCTGCAACCTTTCAGAAGTGGTGCGCCGAGTCTTCATTTATTCACTCTAATTTAAGGTTTCGCGTGCCGGTAATACAGTCTAATGTTTTTAGAAGGTCTCTTTCTATAAATCTATAATATATAACTAAACTATTGTTGTATGTAAAGTAAATAAGGTTTTTAAAATGTTTAAGAAGCTTCATTTAAAATTAAATTAAAATGCCTAGCCCACCGGGCCGGTGGCCAGGACCCGGGCAGTGTGAGTGCCACTGAAAATCAGCTCGCGTGCCGCCTTCGGCACGCGTGCCATAGGTTGCCTACCCCTGGTCTAAGGCCTGGTGTACACTACAGCATTAGGTTGACGTAAGGCAGCTGCTTTAGTGTGGGGACAAAGACAAAAATGTCTTCACCCAGCACCTAGAGAAGATTGTGAGGAAGAGAACGGAAGTGAAGGCAGGAACATAGGCATAGTTTGACTGCTATATTTTGGGGGGGGCAAAGCATGGGCGCACATGCACGCGCACACACACGCACGCTGAAGTCTGTTCCCTTGGCTCACTGGCTGTCGTCCCCCCGTCGTGTCCCCCCCCCCCCCCGCCTGGAGTGGTACCTGGGCTGCTGGTGCTGGCTGGGAACGGGACAGCTTATTGGGGGAGGCTAGTTGCTGCTGTCTGCTGTGGCGATCTGAGCATGGGAGCTGTGGCCACTCTGCCACGTGCCGGGCTCCCCATCCCCATTCCCCTATCCCCTTCGCTTCCCCATCCCATCCCCCTTTGCTTCTCCACTATCCCCTGCTGCATCCCCCACCCCTTACTCGCCCATCCCTTTCTCTCCCCCTGCCCTATCCCAATCTTCCCCACTGTCTCTACCCCCTAGTCCCACCCTGCCCCCCTTGGGTACTCACCATTGTATAGGAAACAGGTGAGCACCAGGAGGTGGCATCCAGCTGCCCAGGTAGCAACCCAGGAGCCCGCCCTGCTCCCCAGCTCTGCGCTTGCAGAAATCGGGGGGGTGGGGTGGGGGAATGGCACATGACCTTGTGTGCCCCCCATGCCTTGCCTCTGTTTGGGGGGGGGGGGGGGCAATGCCCCCTCTGCACCTCCCCAAACTACACCCATGGGCAAGAAGGTATAACAAACAAAAAAGATGTAGTAAGTTGCATTTTATTTTCAAAAGTAAATTAAATGGAAAGTTGTCACAATTAAATACAGTACACAACTCTTCCTTTATACTGTAGGGGTAAGGCTTTAGAGTGTGGTACCACAGATATTTAACTTAGCTAGAAGACTTAGTCCTGGGGGGAGTATATTGGGTAACTTTTCAAACCTTTCTGAAAATACCTTATTCCTTCCCCTAGCTGTCTCCTAGAGTGGGGCTCCCAGTAACTTAGATAGATGCTTTTAAATTATTCCTCAGCTGACAGTAAACTAGACAGTGTACTTGCTAAGCATCTCAGGGTAATAACTTAAAGGGATTGGTCAAGTTTGATTGAGGACAAAACTGAAATGGAGTGATGAGAAACTCTCCAAGGATTTTGAGAGTACACGTTGCAGGTTAAGGAGGCAGAGTTCCTCCTCAGTGTTTTCCCTCAAAGAGGTCCCAACCTTTATTATCATTTTCTACTCTCGTGCATTCTCTTCCATGTAGGGCTTCCCTGTCTTTAACTTAATTTCAGGAAGTACCAAAGTTACATGATTTATGCTGTATATTTTAAACATCTCTAAATTTCTCAGTCATGAGTCTCACAATTTATCAGCGTGTTCCACCATTTCATGACATTGTCTGTTAATTCTCTCCCCTTATGCATTTTTTAAAAACTATTGTACTAGTCCAAAGGCCATGGGATGAGCCTATCAATCTCTCTACACCAACCCTAAAGCTGTTGTAAGTCTCTCTAGCTTTTGGAGGCCTGAGAAGTGAGAGTAAAAGAGTGGGAATTAGCTCATTTTTAATGGCTATCTTTCTCTCCCCTCCCACCCTTTCTCCCCCCCGATATCCCTGAGCATTTTAGTTGGATCTTGGTTTCTTCCTTTGATTTCTCCAATACATCTGACTTTTCTCTGTTTGTCAGACTGTTGCAGATTCATCATTATTGATCTTCCAGACTTTAAAAGGCTGGAAGAATGGCTATTTTGTGCTGCTCAGGGTTGGTCTCTAAGGGAGTTGGCAATATCTGCTTCCAGAGTAGAAGATTTATTGTTTGAGAGGAGACTTGTCCCTATAAAGATTAAAAATATGAGGAGGAGGAATGAAAATAGTGGTTCAGAGGAAATGAAGGATCACGTTCACTCAGTAACTTAAAGAATGTTGCTGGGGAATTGGGCAGATTCTGGTTTGTCACAGGAAGGGTATCACTGCATCTCACAACTGCTGCTGCACAGAGTTTTTTAGATGTGTATTTTTTCGAGTTATGCATCTCACACTACAATCTGGTCTCAGCTAGTTACAGTTTTTACAGGAAAAAGTCTTTAATTTTCTCTTAGGTGCTATGTCATTAGCCAATGCACATTCCTAGGGCGTCTACTTAGTATCTTAAAGGAATGCCTGTTAACATTTTTTACTTCGATTTTCACCTAGAGTTCCACTACATGAAAGTTAATACATGTACATTTTGTGGGGAAAAGGTTGCACCTTTTGCATAGTGATAAGTACTGCCAGAGACGGCGACTAAGGCTATGCCTAGACTACCACTTATGTCGGTAGAATTTACATCGCTCGGGGGTGGGAATAAGCCACTTCCCTGAGCAACATAAGTGACACCAACCTAAGCACCGGTGTGGACAGCGCTTTGTTGGCAGGAGAGCTTCTCTCACTGACATAGCTGCAGGTGGATTAATTACATTGACTGGAGAGCTCTCTCCCGTCAGCTTAGAGCGGCTCCACTGGAGATCTTACAGCGGCGCAGCTGCACTGCTGAAAGCTCTCTGGAGTAGCCGTAGCCTTAGTCCTAATCCTAAAAGCCAAATAAAGAGGGGAAACACCCAAGAAAGCATTATTAAAGCTATTTTTAAACAGTGTTTAGATTTGTTGTTGCTCTTTGAAAGGGAGGGCCTTGAGGGGAGGCTCCAGCACACCTTTCTCTCTGGCGTCCCGGTTTGGACTCCGAAAGCCGGACAGCCAGTGGGTACTTCCCTGCCTTTCTGAGAGTGCTTCCTCCCCCTCGTCAAAGGCAAAGTAAAGTTTTCAACTAGCCTGGCTACAGCCATAGTCCTTTGGAAGCTTCCAACAAAATGAAACAAGGCTGTTAGTGAATTTCTGCTCCTTCCTTAGAACGGTGTAAAATAAAGTAATGCCCATCCTGTAGCAAAGCTGGAAATAACCTCAAATCCACCAGGAGACTTGCAATCAGGCCAATTGTGTTTCCTTCGTTGGGGCAAACCTTTCCCCTCATCTGGTCACACTGGGTTGCTCATCCGTTTGTAGGAACAGACTTCTTCCCTAGAGGTGATCTGGGAAGGCTGAAAGGCTGCAGCTGCTTCCTAGATCTGCTGATTAACGCTTGCCTCCTCATTGTGGAGCTCCAGGGCTTTCTGACCTGACGATCCTCCTGTCCCCCTGAGGGCCCACACAGGTGGTGTACCCTGTCACATGCTTGTGTTTTAAACTAGCATTTCCTAAGGAGAAGGCAAATTGCTCAAGTTTCATCATAAAAGTTCAGGTTCTTAATAAAAAGGAAGAGTTTGTACCAGTGGGCTTCAAAACTTTACATTGATTGAGCACTTGAGACTTTCTGGAGTGTATGAGATGATGTAAAAAACTACAAGTTACTGTGAAATAACTGCACAGTTGTGGATAACTGCACTGGGTGTTACTTTGGGACTTCCGTGCTTAGTGTATTCTTTCTGTTCAAAACAACAGTTTGCATATTGGTTTCTGCGCAGATGAAATATGGAATAGAAAACACAAGATAAACGAGTTTGTTGACCAACAAAAGTTAAGTAAGATTAAATATTTTCAAAATAGCTGTCTTGGAATTTTATCAATACATCTGAGATTTCCACGTACATTAACTTCTTGAACATTAGAGTTATTTCAGACTGGAGCTTTCCATTCAGAACCCTGGAATAACACCTAGCCAATTTTAACTAAGCAATAAAAATCTTGATAGGGCTTTGAAAAATAAATCTTACCAATGCAGATCATGCTGCTTAAACCAGCTTCATGCAGTCTTTCTTCTTACAAGAACAGACTTTGTTAAGAATGGTTTTCTGTATTTAATTTGTGTAGAAAGTAATTACAGCAGTAGAGGGGATTATTAAACTGCTGCTGACTGTAAAAATTAATTAGTGCTCAGATTCTGCAGAACACCACATTCCATAGTGAAATAAATTTCCTGAATGTTGAGTACATTTGCTCTCAAGAATATATTGAGATGCTATTTAGAATGGAAAGCGATTTACAATCTGCAGACATTACATAGTCCTTATGACCAAATTCCTAGATCCTGAGTGTTAAACAGATGTATTGTTAAAGTAAAGGCAGATATTACATAGCTCAGGGGTTCTCAACCTTTTCCCTTCTGAGGGTCCCGCAACATGCTATACAAATTCCACAGCCCGCCTATGCCACAACAACTGTTCTCCTGCATATCCAGTAGATTAAAAGCCAGGGTCAGCATTAAGAGGTAGCAAGCAGGGCAATTGCCATGGGGCCCGCAAAACTAAGTTGCTCGGGCTTTGGCTTTAGCCCCGGGTGGCAGGGCTCGGGCTTTGGCTTTCTGCCCTGGGCCCTAGCAAGTCTAATGCTGGCCCTGCTCTCTGGTTTATTTGGCGGACCCCCTGAAATCTGCTCATGGCCCCTCTGGGGGCCCTGGACCCCTAGTTGAGAACTGCTGCCGTAGTTTACAGTAAGTGGGTGTGGAGGTACAACAGCCTTTCATCAGAAAGACAGCTGTGTTACAAAGCGGATTCTTGTGGCTGTCACTTTGCATAAATAATACACCTCTACCCCGATATAACGCGACCCGATATAACACGAATTCGAATATAACGCAGTAAAGCAGTGCTCCGGGGGGGGGCGTGGCTACGCGCTCCGGCGGATCAAAGCAAGTTCAATATAACGCAGTTTCACCTATAACGCGGTAAGATTTTTTTGGCTCCCGAGGACAGCGTTATATCGGGGTAGAGGTGTAGTTATTTTCTGTATGTTTTCCCTTATCCAGGTCAGAATATTTTTATTCATTTTTAATTTTACTCATGTTTGTACATATCTTGAGACTAGATTTCCAGCCATTGCTGTTACTTTGGGGGCAGAAAAATTGAGTAGCCATGCTTTTATTATGTACATTTTTAGCCTGGAATGCTTTTGTTACTGAGGAATCATGGTGCATAAGGGCTTGTCTTCACTGCATTGTTAGCCTGACCTATAAAAGATTTTCCCATAACCTGATTCCCGTCCACACATAGAAGTCTGTAGCTCAAGTGTTAAGTGATGCTTTAAGCTAGAGTTAGCTGGTTCATAAGGGGGTATGGGTTGAAGCTGAAGTGCTGCTGACACTGAAGTTTATAGTGCAGTGCGGATGCAGCAACTTGAGTTACAATTCATCAGCTGCTAATACAAACACTGTGGGTATGTCTACACAGCATAAGAATATAAGAACGGCCATACTGTGTCAGACTAGTGGTCCATCTAGCCCAATATCTTGTCTTCCAACAGTGGCCGGTGCCAGATGCTCCAGAGGGAATGAACAGAACTATCTACTGATCCATCCTCTGTCGTCCAGTCCCAGCATCTCGCAGTCAGAGGCTTAGGGATACCCAAAGCATGGGGTTGCGTCCCTGACTATCTTGGCTAATAGCCACTGATGCACCTGTCCTCCAGGAATGTATCTAATTATTTTTTTTAATCCAGTTATAGTTTTGGCCCTCACAATATCCCCTGATGAGTTACACTGGTAGACTCTGCATTGTGTGAAGAAGTACTTCCTTTTGTTTGTTTTAAACCTGCTGCCTATTAATTTCATTGGGTGACCCCCTTGTTCTTGTGTTATGTGAAGGGGTAAATAACACTTCCTTATTCATTTTCTCCATCCTCTTCATGATTTTATAGACCTCCGTCATATTTCCCCTTAGTCATCTCTTTTCCAGGCTGAACAATCCCAGTCCTTTTAATTTCTCCTCATATGGAAGCCGTTCCATGCTCCTAATCAATCATTTTTGTTGCCCTTCTCTGTACCTTTTCCAATTCCAATATATCTTTTTTGAGATGGGGTGACCAGAACTGCACACAATATTTAAGATATGGGAGTAGCAAGGGTTTATATAGTGGCATTTTGATATCTGCTGTTTTATCTATCCCTTTCCTAATGATTCCTAACATTCCATTTGCTTTTTTGACTGCCGCTGCACACTGAGTGGATGTTTTCAGAGAACTATCCACAATAACTTCAAGATCTTTCTTGAGTGGTAATGGCTAATGTAGACCCCATCATTTTGTATGCATAGTTGGGATTATGTTTTCCAATGTACATTACTTTGCATTTATCAACACAGAATTTCATCTGCCATTTTGTTGCCCAGTCACCCAGTTTTGTGACATCCCTTTGTAACTCTTCGCAGTCAGCTTTGGATTTAACTGTCTTGAGTAAATTTGTATGGCTGCAAACATTGTCATCTCACTGTTTACCCCCTTTTCCAGAACATTTATGAATATGTTAAATAGGACAGGTCCCAGTACAGATCCTTGGGGGACCTCGCTATTTACCTCTCTCCATTGTGAAAACTGACCATTTAATTCCTACCCTTTGTTTCCCAACTTTTAACCAGTTACTGATCCATGACTCTTATTCCATGACTGCTTACTTTGCTTAAGAGCCTTTGGTGTGAGAGACCTTGTCAAAGGCTTTCGAAAGGTCCAAGTACACTGTATCCACTGGATCATCCTTGTCCACATTTTGTTGATCCCCCCTCAGAGAATTTTAATAGATTGATGAGGCATGATTTCCCTTTACAAAAGTCATGTTGACTCTTCCCCAACATATTGTGTTCATCTGTGTCTGATAATTCTGTTCTTTACTATAGTTTCAACCAGTTGGCATGGTACTGAAATTAGGTATACTGGCCTGTAATTGCCAGGATCACCTCTGGAGCCTGTTTTAAAAATTGGTGTTACATTAGCTGTCCTCCAGTCATCTGGTACAGAGGCTGATTTAAGTGATAGGTTATGTACTGCAGTTAGTAGTTCTGCAATTTCACATTTGAGTTCCTTCATAGTTCTTGGGCGAATACCATCTGGTTCTGGTGACTTATTACTGTTTAATGTATCAATTTGTTCCAAAACCTCCACTGTTGACAACTCATTCTGGGACAGAGCCTCAGATTTGTCACGTAAAAAGAATGGCTCGGGTGTGGGAATTTCCTTCGCATCCTCTATATCAGTGAAGATCAATGCAAAGAATTCATTTAGATTCTCTGCAATGGCCTTGTCTTCTCTGAATGCTCCTTTAGCATCTCTATCGTTCAGAGGCTCCACTGATTGATTGGCAAGCTTCCTGCTTCAGATGTACGTAAAAAAACTTTTTTTGTGAGTTTTTGTGTCTTTTGCTAGTTGCTCTTCAAATTCTTCTTTGGCCTGCCTATTTATACTGTTACACTAGTTTTGTCAGTTTATGCTCCTTTCTGTTTACCCCACTAGGATGTTACTTACAATTTTTAAAGGATATCTTTTGGAATCTAACTGCCTCTTTTACTCTATTGTTCAGCCCTGGTGGCAATTTTTTTTTTTTTTGGGGTCCTCTCACTACTATTTTTTATTTGGGGTATACATTTAATTTGAGCCTCTGTTACGGTGTTTTAAAAAAGTTTCCATGCAGCTAGCAGGCATTTCACTTTTGTAACTGTTCCTTTCTGTTTCACTAGCTTCCTCATTTTTGTGTAGTCCCCTTTTTTGAAGTAGAATGCTACTGTGGTGAACTTCTTTGATATCCCCCACACCCAGGAATGTTAAATTTAATTACATTATGGTTTCTATTACTGAGCAGTTCAGCTATATTCACCTCTTGTACCAGATCCTGTGCTAAATCAAGAGTTACCTCTCCCCTTGTGGGTTCCAGGACTAACTGCTCCAAAAAGCAGTTATTAATGGTGTCTAGACATTTTATCTCTGCATCCTGTCCTGAGGTGACATGTTCCCAGTCACCATGGGGATATTGAAATCCTGTATTATTATTGGTTTTTATTTTTGTAGCCTCTCTAATCTCTGTGAGCATTTCACAGTCACCATCAGGTGGTCGGTAGTACATTCCTACTGCTATACTCTTACTATTCAAGCATGGGATTTCTATCCATAGAGATTCTATGGTACAGTTTGAGTCATTTAAGATATTTAGTATATTTGACTTTATGCTTTCTTTCACATAGTGCCACTCCCTCACCAGCACAACTACTCTGTCATTGCTGTATATTTTGTACCCTGGAATTACTGTGTCCCGTTAATTATCATTGTTCCACCAAGGTTTTGTGATGCCTTTTATACCAATATCTTCATTTAATATGAGGCACTCAAATTCACCCATCTTAGTATTTAGACTTCTAGTATTTGTATACAAGCACTTATAAAATGTGTCAATATTTAGTAAGCGCTTGTATACTAATACTAGAAATCTAAATACTAACATGGGTGAATTTAAGTGCCTGGTAGGATGCTTCCCAACGCCAGTAAACTTACATGCACTAGTTCTGCTTGAGGTAGTGGGCTAAAAACAGCAGAGTGGTCATGGTAGCTTGGGCTAGCCTGAGCCACTGCAGCCATATTTGCTGCTTTTAGCACATTAGCACGAGCAGAGCTAGCACGTGTCTGTCTGTCCACACTGGGAACATGTACCCAAGAGTTGTTTTGTAGTGTGGTCCGTTTCACTCGCTAGGCTAGTTCCAATGGACTAACTAGAGCAGGGTTTTATCTTTTTGTCAAGGTTCACATTTCCTAGTCAAGGTCCAGACTCCAGAGACACATTTTTCACACTGCAACAACAGTAATGATGATAATAAGTAAATAAAAAGATTTCACGGTCTGTTCAAAAGCGTCTGGCAGTCTGGATTTGGCCCATGGTCCGCCTACCGACCACCCCTGATCTAGAGAATACTAACTTGAGCTAACAGTTGCTGTGAAGACAGGCCTTAAGATTAGTGCACAACCTTAGCTGCTGTATAGTATGTTTACAATCTAGAAGTATGCAGTGACAGCATGTTTTTTGGCTTTTTTATTATAGAGCAGAAAGCCCATGAAGTATGAATTCCTTTCTGCTCTGGCGTGTCCTCTGCTGGTGTTGCTTTCTTGACATGTGTCTCTTTTGTCTCAAGAGAGCCAGGGTCCCAATTAAATTCTGAATAGCTTATGACCATGTGTAGGAAATGCTTTAGTCTGAAATAATTAAAAAATAATAATAATCCAGACATAGGTGCTGCCCTTTTGAAAAGTTACAGGAAGTAGTGTGTACAACATGGCAACTAATGTATATATCTGCATTTCAAAACGTTGTTTTATATAGAGATGTGACTTTCCAAACTATTTCCCCTCCACAAATATTTTTCCTGTTTGTCTCTGCTTTTTAAAATGTCTATTCCCTCGGTGGGAGTATGTGCACAGCAGTGTGTGGGTATATTAAATACCAGCATTCAGAGATTCAGAACGTGGGAATGATGCTTTTCTGCTGTATCTTCCTCTGTTCCACTGCAATTCAGAGACCAAAATATTCAGAATATTGTCATCAAAGCCACTTTGGGTCCCTCGATACCTAATTTTGATTTTCAACTCAAGGCCGGAATTCTCTAGATGTAAGGGCTTGTCTACACTACAGCGCAGCATCGGCGCAGCTGTGCCGCTGTCGCACTTGGTGCAGATGCTGCCTATGCTGACAGGAGAAGGCCCCCGTCAACATAGCACTGTCTGCACCGGGGTTAGGTCGGTATAACTACGCTGCTCAGGGGGGTGGATTTTCTACACCCTGGAGCGACTTAGTTATACCGACATAAGTTCCTAGTGTAGACCAGGCTTAGTTATCATAAATTGCACCCTGGTAGCTAGCTGCCTCTGTACAAAGCATTCAGGGGTGAAATCATGTCCACATTCAAGACAATAAGAGTTTTGACATTGATTTCAGGGGAGCCAGAATTTCACCCAGGATGCTTAGAAAGTGCTGCTAGGAGTAGGGAGGGCCAGGAATAGTAGTACCTTCTCTCCCCTGGCAGCTGGCTCCCAATCACCAGGCCTCCTGAGACCAATCAGACTTCTCCCATGTCCAGCTTCCTTTTATTGCTATGATGCCAGTGTTCATCTGGTTTCTTTTCTTCCCTCTTTTGATGCTTGACTGACTTTCTATTCATCTACAATCTCCTGCTCTCATCCTAGCTGAATTCAGTTTCCATATTGATAACCCAGCTGGTTCCACTGCCTGCTGCTTTCCCTTGCTAATCTAGTTTTTGAGATTCATCTTTGGGCTAACTCCCCTGTTCACTTTTAATCCCTCTTGAACTGTTTTTTTTTAAATAACCAAACACTGTTATTCCCTGATCTCATTGTCTTTGCATTCACTTTCTTTGACTACCATGAGCTCTTTAGAGTTAGAATGAAGCAGACTGTTATTTAGCGTGTGGAATTTTTTTTTAATGGACTTAAAATCTACAAAAGCAAAGAAACATAGCAGGGACATTTTTGCTAATGAATATGCTTCCTTTGCTCTTCTATGATTTGTTTTCAAATGAATGCTTTTCATTTTTCTTATGTGCTCTACAGTACAGTGTCATATTGTGCGATCATGATCATTTTGATCCATGAAGGACATTTACAACCAAATTAGTTAAGATGCAAATGACCAGTACCACACAGCAGCTATTCACTCTGATACGCAATCTAAGAACAACATCTAGCCCTGAACGTCTGTGCTGTCCGAGGTCCCAAAAGCTGTTTTTTAATCTACTGATTGGACATCCCTCTTAGTGTGACTAAACATAAAATACTCTTGATTGTGCTCCCACAAAGTGTCCGAATAAGGCAGCTTTTTTACCGAATGAAAAATCGGAGTTTACTTAAATGCTGATCATCATTTCTACTGAGGAATTTTTTTTATCAGTAGAGAATGTGCTCAGGTATATGGAAAGCTCGTTATTACTAAATTGGAAGAATTGTAAAGTTTGGAGAAGAATTAATTGTTCTATTGGTGAAGTAGTATTTGAGGTGTGACAAGATTAATACTTGAGGTAAGAGGGCAGGATGGTATTGCAAATCGTTTTGAAATGATTTTATTGATAGCAGGTTACAGCTGAAGATTTAGGAGTGTAACCAGGGAAATTAGAAATATTACAACATAATATAAAACGAAATTAGTTTGTAGATTAAATGACTAACTTTTTTAAAGTAATCTCTCTAATTTGCATGAGACTCAAAGATAAAATAAATCATTCATATAATTGCCATGAACAGTTGTCCCAAGATGAATTGTTCATCTAATGTAGATTTTTTGCTTGTCATTTAAAAAAAAAAAGTGGGGGGGGGGGTCGGGGGGAGAAGCAGCAGCTTGAAAATACGAAACTTTAGACCAGAAGTATGGGCTTTTGTTTAGTTCCGGTTCTAATAAACAGATTACTTAACTGAATATTCTCTTTACACACCCAACACACCTATTAATTCAGTAGGACTTTGGGATGTATAAGGAATGCAGGATTTGAATGGTAGCCAATATATCTTGTATGCATTTCACATTATGCTTTAATGGGTTGTTTTAATATGTTTGACTTATACTGGATTCCCTAATGACTTAACCAGGATTTTAAGAATAAACAGGTCACTTTTCTATTGCTATTATTTTTTTAGTATCTATTTGTGGGCAACTTTTTCTTTTGCAGAAATTTACAGGAGCTCAGAATATTTTCATAATGGACTTTTTGGCAATCAAACGAACTTTCCTCAGAAATAACTTATTTTCATTTAAATAAGACTTAAAGTAACATATTAATTTAAATAAAATATTAAGATAATTTTTTTAAAATCTACTGCTGATACAGGGCCCAGTTAAATTAATAAATTGTCATTTGTCTAGGTGAATTAATTGCCCTACCTTTTGAGAAATGGACCACTAGATCAATAGTATTGGAAGATAACAGTATATGGCAATGATCAATGCTTATTTTGTACTTTTAAAATCTAGTAGGAAAGATTGAACTTAAGAATCTAATTTCTTTATGAGGAAGTAGTTTGTTTTGGATTTAGTTGGTTAATGAATAGCTATATTTGAATGGTCTCTTTCAAGGTCAGTACACTGTGTCCCCATTTTTATTTTAGTTTCTTCAGAATGCATACTGTTTTGGTGTATGTGGTTTATTTTAGTAAGAAACAATAGCAAATTCAAATGACCTATGTCAGCTCAAATTTAAAGACACGCAACCCCACGCTAGGATGTGAATAAAAATACGCTCAACTTCCATTACTTTGGGCAAAAGCCTGAGAGAACAAAATTTATCCTGTACCCTGAAGGTCAGCAGACTTAGGAAGTGAATTCAAGTCATATACCTTCCTTTTGAAAACGCTCTGCCCCCTACACCAGCCATTCACATCTAGGGGCTCTGGGTGAAGGCAAGTCTGTTCAGCAGATACTATATAGGCGTAGCCCTGTAGTGTCGATGCAGCAACAGAAAGGGATTTTTCTGTCCGTGTAGGAGCATCACCTCCCCGGACAACATTAGTTACGGCAACGGAAGCACTTTTCCATTGGCATGGCTGCATCTATAGTGGGGGTTATGTCAGTCAGAAACTCGGGGGGGTTCACTCCCCTGGCTGATGTAGCTATATCGATGTAATTGTAGACCAAGCCAGAGAGGTAGAGTAGATCAGGTGCTGTCAGTTGCTGTATGGCACCTTCTCTTGTACCTAGGACCCAAACAATGTAGGGCTTTAAAAGTCAGTACCAGCACCTTGAATTGCAGCTAAAACCAAATAATGAGGCCAGAGCACCCCCTGGATACTGATTTAATATGCTCTCTGTAGCTAGCACAATTAATAAAACAGCTGCGGTATTCTGCATCAGCTGCACTTTCTGAGCGATCTTCAAGATATGACCCCTTGTGTAGTGCATTGCATTAATCCAGTCTGCGGGTGACAAGGACGTGAATAATTGGCTAGGTCTGCATGAGAAAGAAATGGTCACCTTTGTACCAACCGTAGTGGGGGGAGGCATTTTTGGCCACTTGAGCTACGGGTGGATCTGGAAGCACAACCAAAATTGACAAAAGGTGGGAAGGGCCTTTCAGTTATGGGGAGACATTCTCCTGCCACACTTTCTAAATGTTCCCTCTCAACCTGTCTTATTATATGTAACCTATAGGATTCCTTACTAAATTGCGATATGATCCTCATTAACATTTTAGGCGGGCATTAGAATTGCACTCTTCAATGGGCTGACTTTGTCCTCAGATTTTCTTTAGAGGGTGCATATATCTTGGAATGTGTTTATTATTTACCATTGTCACATACCTGATGGATGGAGAATATCCCTCCTTTTCTAGAGGCTGTTTGTAATCTCTGCTAGTGATATGGAAGAAGTCCTCTGCTGATTATTTTTAAACATATCAATGTGTGTTGTGTGGTACCTATCATTACTTCTCCCCAAGTACCTCACCTTGTGCAGTCCAGGGACAGAAGGTGGAAGTCTGCTGAGATAATTTTGGGTTTCTTAAAGAAATCAACCTTTTTAAGTCTTTATGGCTGATTCTTTCAACCTGAAAATAAAAATATCTTCACAATTTTGCATCTTCCTCCACAGGCTGTGTCTCATTACCAGTGAATAGGAGTGGCTGTCGCTATACGAACCTGGCATGGGCTCTACAGACTCGTTGTTACATTTCTGCTCCATGTAGCGTGACAATACAACAATGCAGGCAAAGCAGCTTTTTCAACAAATGTAAGTCTTGAAAAAAGACCACTTTTTTATAACACAAGCAGTTTGTCTAACTCTCTTCTGTTTTTTATACTGACTCTGTCAACATGAAAATCCCATTTTGTATTAACATTTTGCATCTACAATAGTTACAAACATCAACTAAGATTACTACAGCTGAAAAGCTAATGGGGGACAGGAAACATTCCCCCCCCCCTCCGTTTACTTTGTACATTTGACAGCGCCTTGTTGATAGGGTCAGTTTAACAGTTTTCCCTATATAGTCAGGGTCCAGTCCAACTCCCAGTGAAGTCTTTGGATTTTTTTTAGTCAATTAAAAAAACAAAAGATGACAATATCCATCTAATCATCTGCCCAGCTACAACATTAGATCCCAACCCTGCAAAGACTTACAGATGTGCTTAACTGTACACACTGAATAGTTCCACTGGAGCCAACAGAAATGCTCGCAGGGCATTAAGTTAATCTTAAAAAAATAAAAAAAATGTTTGCAGGATCGGGTTTTAAGTAACTGATTGGCTTATCTCCATTCTTCTAATTTATATACACTTCCGCTGGTAAAATGATGTATTTATTTTAAACTGTTTTAAGTGAATTAATATGATAAAGATGTAGCATAACAAGCTATTACAGTGTGATTATTTTGTGAATTAGATATTTTCTTAGTTGCCTACATATTGATTCCATACAAATCCATGAATAGATGTTTTCTAGGATAGAAAGTATCAGAGGGGTAGCCGTGTTAGTCTGGATCTGTAAAAAGCAGCAAAGAGTCCTGTGGCACCTTAAAGACTAACAGATGTATTGGAGCATAAGCTTTCGTGGGTGAATGCCCACTTCATCTGACATGTGTCTGACGAAGTAGGATAGAAAGTTTTTCACCAGCAGCTGTTTCAGTCTTTAGGTGACTGGATTAAGAAAACCCACTGCTTTTATGACAGTTTATTGTTTGACTCTGTACGTTCTTAGACAAACTGAACTTTGACCGTTTTTTAAAAATAATTAAACTAATTAGTATCGAGTAAGGGATAATCTCCTCTTGATTCACAAGAATTTAAGCATATAACTTCTTCAGGCATCAGATGAAACGGAAGCTGTTGAGTGCCTCTGATAGCCAGCATCCAAAGTTGCAGTCATTCCTACAGCCCGGCTGGCTGCATAAAATATGAGGGGTAGCTACATGTGTGGGTGTTGCATGAGATGCCGGAAGTCTGGTGGTTCTGTAAAAAGTGGTGAATTGAGTTTTTAAGTTGGCCCTGTCAGTTTGTAAGACCCTTAATGCTGTAGGCCCTGGGTACATTGCAGACTGCCTCCTTTTGCCTCTTCCAGAGAGTTGCCTGCATGTTAGGGATGCTTTTGCTGCTACTTACATCATTGGGCTTTCAGTAGCATGCCTTGCTGTGGCGAACTTTAGGGCTTGAAACTTCCTCCCCTTTCATATTCATCCTAACCCATCTCTCCTCTCTTTTAAAATGTCCCTAAAATGTTGTTTCTGGAAAAGAAAGTAGACGGCTGCTGATCCTGTAGTTCTCTCCCTCTAAACCTTTTTGCCTCTTTCTCTTTAGAAGACTTCCTTGATTAGCTTAATCAAAACACCTTCAACATTCAAACTGATGTGCTTTGTACATTTAACTTTTGTACAGTGCCCAAGTCCTTTGGCAGTTCAGGTGTATTAGAAATAATATTAAAAATGCAAATATGAACACTTTATATAAAACACACTTTTCAAGTGAAATGTCAACCAAAATGACTGTCAGTGCTGTTCTGTCTCATCATTAAAGGGTTACTTCTTTCACCACATATTTTTAAAAACATTAACAACCTAGTAGCAAGATCATTTGTACCTCCAGATTGACCTTTAAAAATAGTAATTCCAGTTAAGAAAGAGGAATTGCAATTATCTTAGACAGCTTGAAGTCCAAATCCAGACAGCTGGCTACCCCTTTCTGATCATACAGCATTTAGGGTTTTTCTTCCTGTCCACTGGCACATCTCAGTGAGGTTTATAATAAGGTAATTTTAAAAGCTGTGGTGTGTTGTCCCAAGTTTTGCCTTTTCCTCTTGGAAAGCAGTTAGGTCTGATTTTCAAATGTGCCTAGTGATTGTGCTTGCCCAGCTTGAGACATTCTGGAAGTGTCTGATTTTCAGAAAGTGCTGAACCCCTGCCCTTTTCAGTATCTTATGTTGGGCACCCAAAATTTGAGCCACTCTAGATCAGCAGTCTCTGTATATAGTACTTTACCTAGCCATCACGGCTACTGGGATGTAGGTCAGTGCAAGGCACTCAACAGTCTCTGGTTCCTCCTGTACTGTGGGTTGGCTGTGTGGATTCTGAGCTTAGGTTACCACCATCCTGCCTGTCAATGGATAGAATCTCTTTAGGAGGATGTTTGTAATCCTTTGAAACAATTTGTTTTCATACCCTTAGACATCAGTAAAAATCAGTCAGAGGTTGCCTGTAGCTATCACGCTCATTACTAAAATGTAAACTTGTAGGTACAAAACTGTTTATTCGAAATAGAAAGAGAATCATCTCAACAAAGTTTTAAAAAATATTTCTTATGGGCCAAAATCTGTGTGCTTTATACGTCGGAGTTCATAGATAGTAACCCTTTCAAAGCCTTTGTTGTTGGTGCCATCTGGATACCAAATGGAAATTATTACTTGAACACAATTTGCTTTTATAATAATTACAAGGCATAGTCTAGCCCAGGGGTCGGCAACCTGCGGCATCCGTGCCAAAGGCGGCACACAAACTGATTTTTAGTGGCACTCTGCTGCCAGCCGGGATCCCGGCCGCCCCCGCTCAGCCTGCTGCCGTCAGTGGGCTGAGCGAGGCCGGTGGCTGGGACCCCGCCTGGCAGGGGCCGGCGGACGGAACTCCAGACCAGCAGCGGGCTGAGCCGCTCAGCCCGCTGCCGGTCTGGGGTTCCATCCGCCGGCCCCTGTAAATGTAAAATGTATGACTGGCACGCGAAACCTTAAATTACAGTAAATAAATGAAGACTTGGCACACCACTTCTCAAAGGTTGCCGACCCCTGGTCTAGCCATTCTTGGAGCACAGTTCTGGCAACAATGAGGAGAAATCCTGGCCCAGTGATTAGAAACAGACAGAAATTCAAAATATGATAGTAATTTAAGTATTAAAGCTGAAGTTGATTATATGTGAGGAAAAAGTTCAAAATTTTGTCAGGCTGCATAGAAAGCAGATCGTTCAGAAACAAGGTTGCTTGGTATGGTCCCACTTCTGTACGTTATTACAATGCGTGGGCAGACCCTCTTGCACCCACATGGTGCTCCGCTGATCTCAACCCAACTTCTGCTATAGAGAATGTGATCTAGTTGGTCACCACACATACACATTCTGGAACAGCCCAGAGACCCAATAACTCTGGATGCACACAAGCTTACAGAAAAATCTTTGACATACATCAATAAAAGCTCAGCCTGTTACATTCTGGGGGACGCTTCCCCCTGGCAGCTCTTCATAACAGAAAAGAGTGATATTTAACAGCTGCAAGCAAATGCATTCCTAGATCATAGTCCATGAAGAAAATTCTACAACTGAATTGTGATCTCATACCTTGTATTTTCTTTAACAAGTCACAATTCTAATATGATTGAGAATTGGTTCAAAGACCATGGGGCTTGAGCTGATGGAGCTATAGGCAGCAAAGACAAGTAACTGCTGCCTAAACACTAAAAATACTTGGCAATACACCCAGAGAGAATATCAACCTGTTATCCAGAATTATACCTGTGCAGAGTGACTTCAACCCCAATCAGCCATACCCCTTCAGTTGCTTCAGCAAACACATCTTCCACATCTGCTTATGTATCAAAGTATAATACTGCAGTAAACACTCGCGTATAACTGTGCTACATAAAAATGTGCTTTTCTGTTTGTATATAAAATTATTGCTCTGTCATCCTTATGGGATATGGGAAAGGGAAAAACTTAAAGCTTTTCCTTACTAGAGTATACCACCCTCCTAGGCTATGTAATACATGAGAAAGGTGGCCACTTCCCTTGTTTCTAAATCAAGTGGGAATAAATCAGCCTAGTAACATAAAATTATATTGAATATACCAATTGCTGATTCAGGAGGCTGTGCTAACTAAAAATAATTTTATTTGGTATAAAACTTGGCATTTGGGTTCTTTCTAGAAACATCAATTCACATATCTACTTTTTTATTAGATTATTCTCTAAATATCTCCTTTTCATCCAGATGAGTTTTCTTTGGGCTAATTCTTTCATTTGTGTCTGACGCAACTTAATAAGGAACAGAATCCGGGAAAATAGTAATCATTCCTTTCCATATTAAAAGTGGAAAGTTCTTTTGAGAACAGAGCATGTCTACTCCAGATGGACTTAAATTGTTCCAGTTAGGAGAGAGACAGTTACTGACTACTTTTATCAGTAATAATAATATAAACAACTACATTTGTTCAACACTGAAGATCTCTAAAATCAGGAAAAGCCAGAGTTAAATTTCAACAATGATGTTTCACAACCTGCCTGCTTTGTTATGTATATTGATTTAAATGCTATATGTTTAGTCAGAAAAACAGTAATGGGGGGGAAAACCCATGTTTATAGCTGAGTTAATTATGCTGTTGGAACCTTGAACTTCCTGACTGATTTTTACCTATGCAAGCTAACTTTGTGTTAACAGTTCAGTGCATTTCAGATTTTTTTTAAAAAGGAAAAGGACCCAATTTGCAGACCTAACTAATGCTACAGTGCCCAAATCCCCTTATTGGTGTCAGGGAGGTCACTTCCTTGTCCCCCTTTATTTAAAAAAAATAAATAAATCTTAACACTGGAAAGTTTTAACCATCTTTTTTGTAATGAGGTCAACCAGAGTGACCTTCAAAGTATTGTACCATGAGTACAGCATCCATTAGTGAAGTTCAGGATCCCATTTTCTATTTTAAGCTGCTATTCAGAAATAATATTTTTCCACTGTTTGACAAAGTAAAGTATTCATAGCAGTTTTCATTTGTTATTAAAGTGACAAGAGTTAGTATATAGCTAGATAGGCTTGTAGTTGGATTTGATCAGGGTTTGGATCATGGTTTCAGTCTTTAAATTTTTAGGTTAAAAATTCAATCTCTAAATAGCATTCCCTTTGGGCAAATCACTGAACCATTCATGTTTATAACGAGCTTTGATATCCTCAGATGGAACATGCTATTGAAGTGCAAAGTATTGTTCATCTACAGTGGGGCAAGATTATTCACTGTGCTGCATGCAGGATAGCTTTTTCCAACTCTAAAATCTTCTCATGATACCGTAAAACAGCACAATTATAAGTAGGAAGGAGCTCCTGGGCATCAGGAAATTGCCCATAACTCAGTGAGAATAGTTTCCCGTAGGTAATGTAGGAACAATAATCAGCTAGATTTGTATAGAATGCATCTGTTTTAAACACCATACCTAAACTATAGTTATTCAGTAAATCAATCATTAAATCCAGTTGTTGTTTTTTTTAAAAAGTGACATCACTAAAGTTTTATAAACAGGCAGGTTTATAAACTGTCTCCATGATACATCATCAGGATGCAGAGAAGGCAACTCAGGTTTGTCTGTCTGTGAGAAGCTATTGGTAATCAGGGTAGATGTTCTTACCAAAGTATCTTCTGAGTCTGCAAGGTGGAGAGTGCAGGCATTCTCACCCCCACAGAACCTCCTGCCTGGCAATGAGTATAGCAGTGAATGAAAACAGACAAACAGAAGCAGTTGCTCAGCATGCGACACTGAGGAATAGAAGCTAGTGTCCTGATCCTGCAAAGAGCTGTGTGCATGCAGGCCTTGCACCTGAGCAGTGCCCCATTGACTTCAGTGTGGGGGAGAGGGTCCTCCTGGGTGTTTGGACTGAAGTGAAGTTAAAGTATGCTGTTTAAATACAGTTCGAGCACTTTCATAGCTCTTCTGGTGTCTGGGATTTGATGTGGGCCTCCACCCCCCACCGTGCCCGCAAACAAAACATATATACAGGGCAACCCCCATCTTTTCATGTTCTCTGTATACAGGTCTGTCTCATCTTACGCTGGGGTTACGTTCCGCGGTCAGCGCCTAAAGTGAAAACCGCGTATAGTCAAAATTACATTGAGTGTAATGGCGGGCGGAATCACCCGCACTACAGAAACAGTATTTAAATTGTTATTTTTCTCTTTTTTGTTGTTTTTTTTCTTGTTTTTGCCGACCGCGTAAAGCTGAAATCGCACATGTTAAATGCGCCTAAGATGCGACAGACCTGTATATACATCTTCCTACTGTATTTTCCACTCCATGCATCTGATGAAGTGGGTTTTAGCCCACGAAAGCTTATGCCCAAATAAATTTGTTAGTCTCTAAGGTGCCACAAGGACTCCTCGTTGTTTTTGCTGATACAGACTAACACGGCTACCGCTCTGAAACCAGCTTCCTCAAACTTTCTGAATGTCCAGAAGCTCTGCCAGCCCCTTGGGTATACCCGAGCTGTCCCTAAGTGCAATTTTTGAGTGATTTGGTAGCATGCTGTCTAGAATGTAATGTACATTCCAAAGTTTCTAGGATAGACAGTAGGGGAGATGGCCAAAGATGAGCTCTTCAGAGATCTCCAAAGCTATGCAATGAAATCTTCCGAGGTTGAGAGTGGAGTTACCAGGAAAAAAATGGAACAAGGCCATTTGTGTTTTTTGTGTCCTTTTTTTGAATTTTGCATTTTATAGCAATTTCCATCTGAGGAACTCTCTATGTCAGTGGTTCCCAAACTTTTTGAGGCACCCAATCAACTGCATTTTGTCTCTCTTTGTGACTCACAATTATACATATTTGCCCTGTGCCCTAATCCTGGCCTGGTATGGAGGGAAGCCTCCCAGGGGTAGAGGGTGTTTGGAGGGGAACATAAGAATGGCCAGACTGGTCAGACCAAAGGTCCATCTAGCCCAGTCTCCTGTCTTCTGACAGTGGCCAATGCCAGGTGCCCCAGAGGGAATGAACAGAACAGGGAATCATCAAGTGATCCATCCCCTGTCGCCCATTCCCAGCTTCTGGCAAACAGAGGCTAGGGACACCATCCCTCCCATCCTGGCTAATAGCCATTGATGGACCTATCCTCCATGAATGTATCTAGTTCTTTTTTGAACCCTGTTATAATCTTGGCCTTCACAACATCATCTGGCAGGGAGTTCCACAGATTGACTGTGCATTGTGAAGAAATACTTCCTTTTCTTTGTTCTAAACCTGCTGCCTATTAATTTGGTGACCCCCTAGTTCTTGTGTTATGAGAAGGAGTAAAGAACACTTCCTTATTTACTTTCTCCACACCAGTCATGATTTTATAGACCTCTATCATATCCTCCCTTAGTCGTCTTTTTTTCCAAGCTGAAAAGTCCCAGTTTTATTAATCGCTCCTCATATGGAAGCTGTTCCATACCCCTAATCATTTTTGTTGCCCTTTTCTGAACCTTTTCCAGTTCCAATATATCTTTTTTGAAATGGGGCGACCACATCTGCACGCATTGAAGATGTGGGCGTACCATGGATTTATATAGAGGTACACCTCTACCTCAATATAACGCAACCCAATATAACACGAATTCGGATATAACGCAGTTAAGCAGTGCTCGGGGGGGGGCTGCGCACTCCGGCGGATCAAAGCAAGTTCAATATAACGCTGTTTCACCTATAACGCTGTAAGATTTTTTGGCTCCCGAGGACAGCGTTATATCGAGGTAGACGTGTAATATGATATTTTTTGTCTTATTATCTATCCCTTTCTTAATGATTCCCAACATTCTGTTCACATTTTTGACTGCTGCTGCACATTGAGTGGATGTTTTCAGAGAACTATCCACAATGACTCCAGATCTCTTTCTTGAGTGGGAACAGCTAAGTTAGCCCCCATCATTTTATATGTATAGTTGGGATTATGTTTTCCAATGTGCATCACTTTACATTTATCAACATTTAATTGCATCTGCCATTTTGTTGCCCAGTTACCCAGTTTTGAGAGATCCCTTTGTAGCTCTTCGCAGTCTGCCTGGGACTTCACTATCTGGAGTAGTTTGTAACTAGGAACTAGTGCTGCAGGTGAGTGCACTGTGTGCTTGCTCTCCAATGCACATGCCTCCAGGGTCTCCTCTCAACCTGCTGAAGTATTTTAAAGATTTCCACAAGCATCTTTAAATAGCCTTTGAGAGAGCTTCACAATTAGCTTGCTACTTTTTAAGAATCTAGTTGTAAAGATTTCTACTTAATGCTGCTTTTGGGACTAAAACAATCAAGAAGAGTTAATGTTATGAATGCAGCTGGCTAAGTTTTTGAAAATCCTCTAAAGGGTAAATCGTTGCTTATCCTTCCTCAAACCTCCACGGGGAATTCTGCAAACAATTTTGGGTTATTACCCCAGGATTATGGAGGGAAATAGAATCAATCCACATCTTTGTCTGTTTTCAGCGGTAGGCTTCCGTTCTGGGATCAGACATTTAGTGTAATGATAAAGCTAAGTATTGTGCTTGCAAATAAGCATTTCATGTGCAATTTAAAAATGACACTTAAATCATTTGCTTCAGAATTTTTCTTGTCTATTCAGTTGAGAGATGTAGGATTTGGTTCTGTGCCAGCTGATCTGTATAATGCTTTGAGTTTACTTAGCACCTTTTATCCAAAGATCTCAAAATGCTTTACAGATGTGAATATAAAGGGCATCTCATGAGTGGGAATGGGGAAACCGAAGCACAGAAGAAAAGGCCCAGATTATAGAGGCATTATACATTTCCTCAACTTTGCAAACCTTCAGTGATTTAGGCTTAGGTTCTTGAGTGCTTGTGTCAGTCTTGAAAATGGTCCTTAGCCATCTAACTCGCTTAGGCTTTGCAATGCTGAATGGAACAGCGCTTCAGATTTTAGATATTTGGATTTGAGTGATTAGCTGACAGTCACACATGAAGCTAATGTCGGATTAAAGAATAGAAAACAGAATTTTCTAATCTTGCAGCTCTCTCATATGCTATACTAGTAGTGAGAATCAAACACTACTCTCTCCTGTACTGATTCTTCCCTGTTGTAGGACTTAAATAGAAGCAAAAGTTAATTAGTTTTTTTTCTAGCCAGCTTTGTTACTAGTGTGTGGTGAATGTACGCCAGAATTCAGGTGATCTAAACAACTTCAGTGGCTTTGAGGTCACCTTACTTGGACTGCCAGCAGTTTCAGACCCCATCAGCACTAATTTCCACCATCTTAGAAAACCATAATTAAAAATAGCTGCAGCTAACATAGATGTGTTGGTTTATGTGGAATGTGGTGTAAACTGGGCTCCCAAGTGTCGTGTATCTGACAGCCCTGTCACACCAGAGCTTCAGTTATGTCTTCTGGTTGCTAGAAGCCACAGTAGTGCCTACCAAGCGGGCAGGTAGGCGCTCTCTCTCGTGCTGCTCCCCCTGCTGGATCCCAGGGCTGGAGGAAGTGAAGGGGTGAGTAGTCTGTCCAGTATTGGCACCCAACTCCCTTGCTTTGCCTGCTGCCTCCTGAGCCAGCTGCATCTGGCTCTCCCCAAGGAAACACCCCCCATCCCAGTCCCAGCAGCTACCCTTGCCCTAATAGCCAGACACTCCGCTCTACCCTAGCATCCCACTCACACAGCTGCCTCACACTCCCCTAGCATCCCTACTCACCGCTGCCACCTTTGTACCGCTCCATGCTGAAGTCACTGCTTGGAGCAGGGTGTGTTGACCATAACCTCAGTTCTTGTATAGGCAAACTTAAAAATATGCAAGTTAGCTCATTAAGTAATTTGTATAAAATGTTACACATGGAGCTGTGCAAAACTTGGCAGCTATGTAATGATCATCTAGAATGAAAATCAGTCTAGAGATGTAGTCTCTTGTGTGGTGTTTACTGCTGGCAAATCCATGTTAGCTGAAACAGTTTTTAAAAGCTGTTCCAATAAGGAGTGGGAAAGTGTCAGCTGGACTTTAAGATGATCATGTCTTTCACGGAAATTTCCTTTTGATCTTTTTTTTTTTTTTTTTTTTTAATATGCGTGTTAATGGAACATTTCCACAATTTACATTTGTTTAATGCTGTTAAATTCAAACTAAACGTTCTAAAGTCAAGTGTTTTTCATCTGTGCATTTCCTGGAGTCATTTAATGAGGTTTATAGTATGGTGTTCTCTACATTAATCTGATAAAAAGCTTTATTGCTGCTTGTTGGAATGCAGCCTCTAACTACAGCCTTAGCTTTTGCTAAGAATGGAAAATGCTGCATTTCTTGCTCTGATTTTTCCTGTGGTAGGGCAGGCTCTGGCTTACTGAAAAATCAAACTAGAAATCTGATATGTTACTGGGGTGGCCCTAGTTAGCTCTGTTTTGATTTCCATTTCAAGCTTTGCTTTTGCTTTTTATTCCCTTTTCTTGCAAGTACAGCAATCTTTTCAGTACTGTTGGTTTGTTTGGTAGTGATTTTACTGTATTTGCTGCCACCTGCGGGCTGCCCTGACAGAGAGCTTTTAATTTCTGATTTAAATATTAGAAATTTTGCTCTGATTGCCGTATCTATTGTAACTTCTATTCTATATGTTTATCTTTCTAGATCTAGGTTTAGAATTCTATTGGCGCACTGTCAGCAACATTCTGTGAGGAAAGGGAAGAGGCATTTCACTAACTTTGCTTTTCTAACCAGTAGCAGTCAGGAGATCTTTGTTCTTTCCAGCTCTCTTCAGGAATTTCAGTAGGCAAGACTCCAGAGTTCCTCTCTTGTGAAGGGGGGATAAACTTTGGACATTCTGGACTAAACTAATTGTAGGTATAAATCAACTGGCTTTCCCAGCTTCACACCTGAGATTGATTTGGCTCACTAGCATCTTAGTATGGCTGTTATGAGACATTCCAAAATTTGTTTTCTGACTTGTTTGCAGTGTTGAGGACTGCCAGGTTGTCTCCTGGTTTTGAATGCTATGGGAAGGATAATACAGAGGCAGAAATAAGATTGTTTTGGTGACTTTAACTGTTCATTTCCATCCTTGCAAGTGTTATACCCTAATTTCAACCTTAACTCCAATTTTAGTTTTACAAGAAGTTTGGAAATTGCCTCTAATTTGGGTTTTTAATTTGGTCTCTGGTCATCAAGATTATATAAGATATAAATGTTGACACTCTTTAAATTATGGTGATTTTTTTTCCCCTTATGCTTGGGTAGATTCCATTTTTCTCTAATAGGATTATATTGTACACTCAATCAGTTCCGTATCTTAGCTTCTGCTTTTTGGGTTATGCTTCTCTTATGATGTTGCTTTGTTTCCTAACTGCAAAATTTTATATACCAAAGCTTTTGGGGTGCTTGGCTATTTATATTGCAAATCTGATACTTCAGTCCATTGTATGTCGGTTGTATAACAATAAGAAACTAATTACAAGTGGAAAAATAAATCACAGCACATATACACTTATGTCTCCATGGAAAAATTCAGGATCTTCTGCAATCTTTGTAGCTAGCTAGGAGATCTAATTCTCAGATATTAGATAAGAGAATCAATATTCTTTAAAGCACTCTATACTGTCACAGTAGGAAGTGCTTTGTCAGACTTGGAGCAGCAGTACTATTGTGACAGTGTACTGTTAGAGGGAATTGATTCTCTTATAGGCTTGTTACTGTAGAATAAAGAGGAAATCGACTGTTTTTAGTGATGATTCATGTACGAGAAGGCAGGTGGTGTGACAAGTGAATCTGTGGATACAGCATGCAGGGGTGTTAAGAGGAAGTAGCTGTGTTGATAAGGGAAGGAAATAAGTTCACAACTGCTGAAAGGGAAAATGAGGCAGAGCTTCATAGTAGGTGTGTGAGAAGCTGGGGAAGCCAACCGAGAACTGCTGGGGGCAGTAGAAAGGGAGAAGAGCAGACACTTGAGAGATGCACATAAAGAGAATTATTGTTCACAGCATTAAGGAGCATTAGGAGGGGCTATATGGAATACTTGTGCACAAAAGATGTTTACTCCTTTAGAAAAGACTAGGACAATGTAAACAATAAGTACCCCTCTTCCCTGTTGTTGCCCCAAGGTTTATTCTCTCTGTCAAGCATGTTTTCATTGCAGTGCATGAGACTTTAATTATGTGCTCTGTATTCTCAAGTATTCTTAAATGGTGCATGTTAGAAGCATTTCTTATGTACAGTGCTGCTTGGACCATTGAAATATGGTGCTGTACAATAAAAACCTACTGCACTGCTGCAGAAAGCTTACCAGAGATCCGTAAATTCAAAATGGCCACAGCTTCAGACTCTTGAAAATAGAGCCTTGCAGAACAGCACAGATGTGGTGTGCTTACAATAGTCTTAAATAGAATGGTGATGGATACAGAAAAATCAATTGTTAGAGTGGAGGATATTGCAATATATCCTGTAGTTCATCCTGCCAATACATTTTCTCCTTGAAGTAGAATATACACCCCTGTACTTTAGAATCATTGGTTTTAAACAACCCTTGATTATGGAGAGGCCATTTTGAATTTTTGAGCATTTACAGTAATTATTGGGAGAACTTATTTATTGAGGTGATATACCAAGAGCATTATGACAGAATATTTTTAGGTATCAGATTTGGTGCATACATAAACCTTTATGGGACCTTTTGTAGCTAGGACACCATCTTTAAATTGTACCTGTAAACTTTAGTGCTAGTTTACATCCATGTATATTAGAACCATTAACACTGAGACACAGTAATTAATTTTGTCAGGCCATAAACATTACGCCATTTCTGTGAAATATAGCACTTTACATTTTCCACCATGGCTCTGAATATTAGCTTGATAATGTAAAGTATCAGAGCTAGGATTATGTGCTTACAGAAAAAGGGTTTATCGTTGATCACCTCTTATCAGAAGCTGCACATAAATCTTACCACACATTTCCAATCTTTCTGTTATTGTCATTTCTACTGTATCTGTTTTGCAACTCTTGGGGTATGTCTTCACTAGAGCTATAAGGTGTAAAGTCCAGCTCAAGGAGGCATATCCAGAAGAGGCTATTTATCCTAAAAGTCCTTTCTTTATCTCTTGGTCTCTGGAGAATCCAGTTTGAAGCAGTAAATGCAACCTTTTCAGTAGGTGGTACCTCTTGGGAAGTGTTACAACCTGAGTGAATTAGTTTAATCACCTTCCACTGATCTTAGTTCCTGGAGGAACTGTGGTCCTCCTCCCCCATGGAATTACATACAGTCCCTGGCCCACAATGGTACATACACTTAATACAGTAACATCTCCCAAAGCTATTGCAGGAAATTGCCATTTATGTCACAGTTATGGGAAATACTATAAGTGCAAATTGAAGAAGTGATCATGCAAATTGGGTGTTTTGCATTAAGAACAAATGAGTAGGGGTTTTCAAGGCTCCTGGTGAAAGGAATTACTAATATTTAGAACCACCACACATTATTTTGACTGGTTAGCTTTGGTGGGACAAAGTTACCATCTTTTGAAGATAATTTTTTCTGACATTGAGATTGTAACAGTTCTCTTTGATTGAAATAGTCTCACTCTATCTGTGCATCAGTGATAGGACTATTCAACACCTTTCTTGAATGCAGATTATTGATTTGAGGGCAATTAAATTGTGTCAGAGAGAATGTGTATATTAAAAATGAAATGCAGTATAATGGTCTCATTAATTGCACACATGCATAGTAAGTAGCAAGTATGTAATGTAATTGGTAGAAAGGTTAAGTATACTAGCTAACATTTAAATCTCAGCAGATTGTTTTAGAAAGATTTGTGAATTTTTAAGTGTTCCTGTTAGGTGCCATGACCACTTTGGAGGCTGAAATCCTCTTGTCATTACAGCATAAATACAAGTATCAGAGGGGTAGCCGTGTTAGTCTGGATCTGTAAAAGCATCAAAGAATCCTGTGGCACCTTATAGACTAACAGACGTTTTGCAGCATGAGCTTTCGTGGGTGAATACCCACTTCGTCAGATGCAAAACGATGTATTCACCCACGAAAGCTCATGCTGCAAAACGTCTGTTAGTCTATAAGGTGCCACAGGATTCTTTGCAGTATAAATACAGTCCTCTTTCCCCACTCTTTCCAATTTGTAACCTCAGCTTTGATGTAGAGGGCCACCTCTGTAGATGAGTAAGTTACTCATTCCATACTCTGGCAATACATGACCTTTTCTGTATCTGTCAGCAAAGCTGCCAGTCGTGGTGATGGACTGTGAAAACCAATTCTACTAGGAAGCAGAATTAGTCCATCACTTCGTTTCACTGTGGTCCCTGAACAATCTCTGGTAATTCTGTTCTGTATATGCTCCTATACCATGCTCAGCACTGTAGTATCCAAGCCCCTTTCACTAGTGCATTAAGCAATGTGATTAACATCTATCATGTGTTCTCTCCTCCTCTACCTAGGCGGAAGAAGTTGCACAGTGGGGTGGGTGTGTGTGTGTGTGTGTGTACACGATATTATGTGTTTCTTAAAGAATGCAAGGTCAAACAAATGCACCTTGCACTTAGAGGGGAAGGTCTTTCATTCCTGTGGGAGTTCATTCCACGGTCTTGGGCCAGCCCTTGAAAAAGCTCAGTCTTGTCTTTGTTGTTATACATCTGGACCCAGAGTAAACCAGTATCAGTCACCTAAAGATTCTATATCCCTTTACTTACAAATAGCTAAAATATTTGTACACTTAGAGTAAATGTGTCCATAAAAATGTATTCTCAGCTGAAGCTGATACGGTTGGCCTAGAAATAAACATTTGTTATAGAACCCCTATAAAGATGAGTTCATAAAGAGAATATAGATTTCTAACTGTAATGGCGCTAGCAAGCATTACTACTCTGGAATAAAACACATTTATCATGGCATGTTCACTAACCTTTTTAAAAATGTATCAACAATATTAGTTTCTTTGAATCCCTGCTGTTAAAATCTGCTACATGACTGATTTGGCATCAGACAGTATTCAGCAAAAGTTGTTTTCAAGTGGAAAAAATTCTACCTATTAAACAATATTTAATCTTTTTATGAAATTAACTACTTCTCTCCCAAATACTAATATTGATACATGTGTGGTTCCCTCCACATCCCCAACTAATGTTTCTTCTTTGTTTATGCTTTGGGGGAGCTGGGATTCTTCCTTTTCAAATGAGCTAAGAAATATGCCTTTAATCTTGGTAGATTGTGAGAGATTGGACTTTAAAATTGTGATGATGTTAGTTTTTCTGCAATCTTAGATAATGTTTGGGTGTTACCAATTTGTGTTCTAATTTTCATCTCCCTCCAAAGTAAGTACAGCTGGGCCTGTGGTCCAAGGACAGTCCGGTGTCACAAGATGGGATATTAAAAAATTTGACCTGCACAAAACCACAAATGAATAATGCACCCTTTTGCAGCCCATGGCAATATAACCTTTATAGCATACCATATCTACGTATTGCATCCTGTTAACGTTTTTGTGAAAACATGTGGCTTTGCAACTGGAGCTATTTTAGCAGTAGGAGAATGAAGCCAGCACATACTACCTTATCTTACTGAATTTAAATAAATACAAAATAAAGATAAGGCCACAAATCGTTCGGAAGATGCATGTGTATCCTCAGGAATTACAAATACATTGTATGAGTAAAGGCAATGGCAGGTTATGGACGTTCTGTGCTGGCTGCACCCTTGCTTTCTGCATTGCAGAACTTCACTGGTGCCATTGTCTGGGGATCTGTGGGCCCGTATTGAGAATAATTCAGGATATCTCTTTCCATGATTGGGGATCTTCAGCAGTTATTTTGTGTTGCTTTTTAGACAAGTCGCTTCTGTCCAAGTGAACTATTTTTCTTCCTCTGATTGCTGGTATTCAGACTGCTACTTTAGAGAGAGAAACCCAGAATGTGGTCCAGCCTGAGACAGGAGATGTAATTTACAGTAGTGATGTCTCTTGCGGGCTGAGGCATTTGAGATGTTTCCAGGTCACTGTTGATGGTCTCATTCATTCTCAGGAGTTGAAGCAATTGTCTGACTGACTGTATTCCTGATTATCTTCTTTACTGGATTCTGGCCTAGTTGGGAGAAAAACTGGCTTTATAACATGTTGTGAATATCTTCATCACATCATTTAAGTTTTAATTAAAAAAAAACCCCAAATCCTGACTTTTAGAAAAGACCTGTGTTTCAGCTTTATGTAGTGGTAGCGTAGTAACCTCAGTTAGTAAATATGCATGCAAGCCATGTTTTCAGGTCTTGGTCTGAACGTGAAGATGGTTACTTCCCATGCCTTATGGCACAGCAGATGTGCCCAGACAAGATATACAGCAGGCTGTGAAATTAATTTGGTTTTCTGAATGTGTCTTGTTCAGTTCTATGATGATGCTCTGTAAAGCATCACACCTTAATGAGGGATGGAAGGAAGGGTGTAAAGGGTGGGAGAACCCTGTATTTCATCAGTGTATGAAAGCATTAACTGATATAATGAAAGGAGCATAAACTCTGGAAGGCAAGTATAAAAGTGTAATTAGGCAGGCCAAAAAAATTAAAGAATAACTAGTAAAGAGACACAATCTAACAGCAAAAATATTTGTAAGTACATCAGAAGCAGGAAGCCTGCTAAACAGTCATTGGGGCCACTGGATAATCACGGTGCTAAAGAAATACTCGAGGAAGACCAGACCATTGCAGAGAAGCTAAATGAATTCTTTGCATCAGTCTTCGCTGCAGAGCATGTGAGGGAGATTCCCATACCTGAGCCATTCTTTTTAGGTGACAAATTTTAGGAATGTCCCAGATTTTAGGGGTCAGTAGAGGAGATTTAGGAACAAATTGATAAACTAAACAGTGTTACGTCACCTTTATCAGGTGGTGTTCACCCAAGAGTTGTGAAGGAACTCGGTATAAAATTGCAGAACTAACAACTGTGATGTGTAACCTATCACTTAAATCACCTTCAGTACCAGATGACTGGAGGATAACTAAGGTGACACCAATTTTTAAAAAAGGCTGCAAAGGTGATCCTGCTAATTACTGTAAGCCTCACTTCAGTAACAGGCAAATTGGTTGAAACTATAGTAAAGAATAGAATGATCAGACATATAGATGAACATGATATGTTGGGGAAGAGTCAACATGGTTTTTGTAAAGGGAAATCATGCCTCATCATGCACAGCTCCTTAAATGTCATCCGTACGTATATCTCACAATGATTGAGAGGATCAGTATGCCACAAGCTTTTTTGAGAGCTGTCACATGACCTCGTTTATGAATAAATACCATGGAAGTGGTGTGCTAGGTGGAGTGATTTGGTAAGGCCTGCTAGGAGTTGCTGTTACAAAACAGTGAACTCTTTGCCAGCTGTGTCACAGAGAGCAGTTACGGCTATTGCCAATGTCAGTTACTAGTGAATGATCTTGTTTTGTTCCTGTCTTGTGCTACCGAGGCCATTAAAACATTACACTGTCTAGGAACGGTGTTGATTTAAAAACAAAATTCAAAATAGATTTTAAACCTTGTGCTCACCTTGGTACCTTCCTTACCACAGTACGTATGTGGTTTCACGTCCTCTGCAGTGGCAATGCAAACTATGTTCGAAACCATTGTTGTTTTGAACAGTGTTTAAACAGAGTTCCATTAATTTGCTTTGAGACCCAATGCACAAGGGCCAAAAAGAGATGGGGGCAGAGAGAGTAGTGGAGAGAGAGAAGGATACAGGCAGAAGAATACACGCTTGCTTAAATGGGCATTAATGGGGGGGAGGGGTGTTATGCATTCCCAGAATGGATCAACTAAGGGTTAGCATCTTGAATATTTTGTTCAGTAATGTTACCAATATTAATTATTCTGATACCATACTTACGAAAGCCATTTCATTACAGTGACAGCTGATGAGCTGTGGAAAGGGGTTTTGGCAGAGACCGGTGCTGGAGCAAGGAAGGGAAGAGGAAAGCGAACCAAGAAAAAGTTTAAGAGGGATCTCAATAGAGGCCAGATCATTGGTGAAGGTAAATGCATAAATAACCATAGGACTGGTAAATGTGTTGCTCTTACTATTCATAGTATTTTTGGTTTGTAATTAGGGTTGCCAACACTCTAATTGCACAAAACCAAACACCCTTTCCCCGCCCCTTCTCCGAGGGCTGGGACAGGGGGTTGAGTTGCGGGAGGGGGTGAGGGGTGTGGGCTCTGGGTGGGAGTTTGGGTGCAGGAGGAGGCTCACGGATGGGATAGGGTGTTGGGGTGCGGGAGGGGGTTCAGCGTGCGGGCTCTGGCCCAGCGGCACTTACCTCAGGCAGCTCCTGGAAGTGGCCGGCATGTCTGGCTCCTAGACGAAGGGGGCAGTGGGCTCTGTGCACTGCCCGCCCCCCACAGGCACCGCCCCTGCAGCACCCATTGTCCGCTGTTCCCAGCCAATGGGAGCTGCAGAGCCAGTGCTTGGGGTAGGGGCAGCACACAGGGCCCCCATGGCCGCCCCTGTGCCTAGGAGCCGGACATGCTGGCTGCTTCCAAGAGCCGTGTGGAGCCAGGGCAGGGCATTCTAGTAAAAAAACAGACACCTGATAACCCTATTTGTAATACTTTTTATAAACAGTGCAGTTAGCACATTGGCATTAATTTCTGTGGAGTTATGACAGCGTGAAATGAGCGCTCTCTCTCTCTTTTCTTTTTTCTTAGGTTATTTTGATAAAGATGCTCCATTTCACATAGCTCCATTTCCAGCTTTTAATACAAATTCTGTCTTGTGAAAAGCAGTTGAAATATAAGTGAACATTAAAACATCCATTTTATTAGATTCACCTTATGTACTGTTGAGTTTTAATCTTTAATTTTGCATTAAATGGGAAATCTTTTCACGTTTTGCTTTTCTTAAGGACGTTCTGGTTTCCTTTGGCCTGGTCTCAGTACTCCTATTCTGAAAAGTGGGGTACTCCAGACAGTTCGTCAACGAGACAAAGAGGAGCAGGAGAGGGTGCAATCTGAAATTATCCGGGAGAGGGATGAGTGGGAGAAGAGAAAAAAAACAAAGGTGAAGAGAGAGAGAGGCTGGACTGGAAGTTCTTGGGGAGGCATCAGTCTGGGACCCCCTGAGCCAGGTCCTAATGGAGGTAAGAAGAGGGAATGTAATTACCTTCTTAGAGAGAGGCAGGGGAAGAAGAATCCATACTTTCCCAGCATTTTAAATTTCTTTATAATTATTCTCCTCTATACTAGGAACTATAAGAATTTCTATATACAAACCCAGGCAGTTAAACTAAAGAGTTAGTAATCTTAACTGGACTGACAGTTGTTACATTAATGCTCAGCACTAGTTGACTGCCTCTCAGTTAAACTTTTGTGAGTCTTAAAATGTGAAAACACTTTTTGTATGTCTTACATCAGCAGCCCTGAGTACAAGATGTAGCCATATTTGTAGTGTTCCCATTAGCTTAGTAACAGAAATAAAGATTTCATGTTATCATAAACAAGGAAAGAATGGCTAATAAAATGTCATATTAGAAATACAAATTATAGGAGATAAGTATAAGGCTATCACCTCGCATATTTAAACCTCTTACCCAAACTCAAGGCCCCGTGCAGTTGGTGGCAAGGTAAGTCTAAATTCTGTTTCATGTCCTAGATCAGTGGAGGGCAACCTGCGGGCCGCATGCAGCCTATCACGGTAAGCTAATGGCAGGCCGTGAAACATTTTGTGGACATTGACCATCCGCAGGCACGGCCCCCTGCAGCTCCCAGTGGCTGCGGTTCACCGTTCCCGGCCAATGGGAGCTGTGGAAGGCGGTGGAACACAGGAACGTGCTGGCCATCGCTTCGCGCAGCTCCCATTGGCCAGGAACGGCGAACTGCGGCCACTGGGAGCTGTGGGGGTCCATGCCTGCGGACGGTCAGCGTCCACAAAATGTCTCGCGGGCCGCCAGCAGATTACCCTGATGGGCCACATGCAGGCTGCAGGTTGCCCACCACTGTCCTAGAGTCTCTGCAACAGTCTTTTGTGGTAACTAGAAATTCTACAACAGCTTCATTTAGAACAAAAAAGGTTTTAACAAATTAAATATGAAAGCAAGTAACACTCAGCAGAGTAATGTCTGTGAAACAGTTAAATTTGACATTTATATCCATAACCTAAGTCGTGCAGAACGCAATGCCATCCACAGCCTCAGAAACCATCCTGACATTATAATCAAAGAGGCTGATAAAGGAGGTGCTGTAGTCATCATGAACAGGTCTGACTACCAAAAGGAGGCCGCCAGACAACTCTCCAATACCAAATTCTACAGGCCACTTCCCTCAGATCCCACTGAGGAATACACTAAGAAACTGCATCATCTACTCAGGACACTCCCTACACTAACACCGGAACAAATCAACATACCCTTAGAGCCCCGACCAGGGTTATTCTATCTACTACCCAAGATCCACAAACCCGGAAATCCTGGACGCCCCATCATCTCGGGCATTGGCACTCTCACTGAAGGACTGTCTGGATATGTGGACTCTCTACTCAGACCCTATGCCACCAGCACTCCCAGCTATCTCCGTGACACCACTGATTTCCTGAGGAAACTACAAAGCATTGGTGACCTTCCAGAAAACACCATCCTAGCCACCATGGATGTAGAGGCTCTCTACACAAACATCCCACACACAGATGGAATACAAGCTGTCAGGAACAGTATCCCTGATGATGCCACAGCACAACTGGTTGCTGAGCTCTGTGCCTTTATCCTCACACACAACTATTTCAAATTTGATGACAATATGTATCTCCAGATCAGTGGCACCGCTATGGGCACCCGCATGGCCCCACAATATGCCAATATTTTTATGGCCGACCTGGAACAACGCTTCCTCAGCTCCCGTCCACTCACGCCCCTTCTCTACCTACGCTACATTGATGACATCTTCATTATCTGGACCCATGGGAAGGAGACTCTGGAAAAATTCCACCAAGATTTCAACAGCTTCCACCCCACCATTAACCTCAGCCTGGACCAATCTACACGGGAGGTCCACTTTCTGGACACCACAGTACAAATAAGTGATGGTCACATTAATACCACCCTATACCGAAAACCTACCGACCGCTATGCCTACCTTCATGCCTCCAGCTTCCATCCCGGGCACACCACAAGATCCATTGTCTACAGCCAAGCACTGAGGTACAACCGCATCTGCTCTAACCCCTCAGACAGAGACCAACACCTACAAAATCTCCACCAAGCATTCTCAAAACTACAGTACCCGCACGAGGAAATAAGGAAACAGATCAACAGAGCCAGACGTGTACCCAGAAGCCTCCTACTGCAAGACAAACCCAAGAAAGAAACCAACAGGACTCCACTGGCCATCACATACAGTCCCCAGCTAAAACCCCTCCAACGCATCACCAGAGATCTACAACCCATCCTGGACAATGATCCCACACTTTCACAAACCTTGGGTGGCAGGCCAGTCCTCGCCCACAGACAACCTGCTAACCTGAAGCACATTCTCACCAGTAACTGCACACCGCACCAAAGTAACTCTAACTCAGGAACGAATCCATGCAACAAACCTCGATGCCAACTCTGCCCACATATCTACACCAGCGACACCATCACAGGACCTAACCAGATCAGCCACACCATCACTGGTTCATTCACCTGCACATCCACCAATGTAATATACGCCATCATATGCCAGCAATGCCCCTCTGCTATGTACATCGGCCAAACTGGACAGTCTCTAAGGAAAAGGATAAATGGACACAAATCAGATATTAGGAATGGCAATATACAAAAACCTGTAGGAGAACACTTCAACCTCCCTGGCCACACAATAGCAGATCTTAAGGTGGCCATCCTACAGCAAAAAAACTTCAGGACCAGACTTCAAAGAGAAACTGCTGAGCTTCAGTTCATCTGCAAATTTGACACCATCAGCTCAGGATTAAACAAAGACTGTGAATGGCTTGCCAACTACAGAACCAGTTTCTCCTCCCTTGGTTTTCACACCTCTACTGCTAGAACAGGGCCTCATCCTCCCTGATTGAACTAAACTCGTTATCTCTAGCTTGCTTCTTGCTTGCATATATATACCTGCCCCTGGAGATTTCCACTACTTGCATCCGAAGAAGTGGGTATTCACCCACGAAAGCTCATGCTGCAAAACGTCTGTTAGTCTATAAGGTGCCACAGGATTCTTTGCGACATTTATATTGTCATGTTTAGGTTTTTCTGGTAATATTCCATTGAGATTTACCAGACAGTTCACATTTCTCTGCAGGATTGTTTCAGGCTCTCTGCAGGCTCAGATGTAATTGCACCTATTAAACTTGATTGATGTTTTCAAAGTTTTCTTCACACCCGTAAGAGCCAGTAGCATAATTTCTTTTCCTAAACTAAAGTCTAGCTTCTGGAGCATATTTCTGCAGCAAGGGATGGATTCTGTGGCAAATTTAATGGCTGCAGAATACACAGAGCCCTTCCCAAATTATGCATATTGAGGTTTTCTAATCTTCTCTCAAGTCACTTATTTCAGCCCCCCCATCAGTTTGTGGGTTTTTGTTTTGTATAAACTCCCTCCAGTTTGCCAATATTTTCCAGTAATACGCTGCATGGAACGCCATATAATGTTCCAAGGGTGCATTTGCACCAAAGCCATGGAAACTGGAACCATTACCTCACTGTTCTGTGAGGTTATGCCTCTGTCTGTTCAGACTTATCTACAGGTTGCCCACCACTGCCTTAGAGGTAATGGTGGATCTTCCATTACTCAGAGACTTTAAATCAAGATTAGACGTCTTTCTAAAATACATACTCTAGCTCAATCACCAGGCTTGATGGAGGGCTCCTTGGGTGACATTCTCAGACCTGTGATGTGTGGATCATCCTAGATTATCAGAATGGTCACTTTTAGCCTAATCCAAACTTCACAGCTAATCGCTGGGACAGCATCTGTTTTGGCCATGTATACGTTCTCATACCGCCATGTAAGGTGGTGGAATGACTCAACTGGAAGAATAATTCAGTCAGCAAGGGCTTTTCCCGAGAGAAGGTTAGGAGGGGTGGGTTATTTATACCTTTCTATAGAAGGCAGGGATGGAGGGCCGTGTGTTCACGCTCACTGCCGAGTGCTGCTCAGACAGGTTCTGCAGCCAGGTATGTGCAGTGTGGCTCGGTGGAGGCAATGCGTTAAGGACAAGAATTGCTGTTGGTAACCATGTATCTTGTTCACTGTGCTGTCTGATTCAGCCATCTATAGAAGCTTAGCTCCACAAATGCTTGTTTAAGAGCGGTATGTTTTTTGGGTTGTTGGTATTTGAAAATTCTCTCACCTGCCATATGAGAGGCCTACTGACTACTTTTCCTTTAGAATGTAAGCTCTTCATGGCAGGAACCGTGTGTCTTTCATGGCTAGGAAGCATACAGCTTGTTGTGGGCATGACCAGAAACAAATTATTATTAATGTTTAAAATAGTCAGATAAGAGAGTTAATTTAGTGTTCAGTAAGTTCTGAAACAGGAACCTTGGCAAAGGTGTGACCAGTCCTATTGGCAAGGTCCATCACCAAGAGAATTTGTTAGAGTTTATAAAGTGAATCTTGGCATTTGCCAAAGGCTGTGCCAAAGAGACTTGCTTATTGTTCCTTTCCCCAAAGTGGGTGTTAGAGCACAGGCCAGTCAAAAGGATCTGACTGCATTTCTGCTTAGTTTTTATCCTTTCTGCCCTACCTTTCATGAGCCAAATGAGCAGTAGCAGAGGATAGTGGTACAGAATACTCAAAATTCTGCCATGCTCTCGGATTTGCTTTTTGTCCCTTATAAGACATTTCTGAAATGGAATTCTGTTTTCAAAAGTAACTTGCAGAGGGGAAGCTTACATTTATTCATATAATTTATATGGAGAAAAGAAGGGTCATGCCCTTTGGTGCCCCAGGTGTAGCATACACCTGGCCAGTGTTTTCCTATCACCATTCTGAAAAGACTAAATCATGAATGTTATGTGAAATGTTAAGTTTTGTAAAGATTGCTTCCTGACTCCTACAGGGCAGAAAAATGATGCTATAGTTGCATTTGACTGATTACAGAGAAATTTTTCAGGCAGCCCTTTAAATTGAATACCCTTTAAAGTATTGCACTAACATATTATGGTTGATTTGAAGTGGCAAGATTTTTTCCCCTGTAGTTGTATAGAAATCTGTATCAAATAAGTCTCATGGTTGCTTGCTTGTTTGCTTGAATCATCGTAGATTGTCTAATATTATATCATTCAAAATATTCTAAAATAATACTAGAGAATAGTGTAGACATGATGGAAGGGAGCCATTTATAGAATTGTTACATCCTCTAGCAATATGACAGTTTCCAATCAATGCATATATGTTCAGTTCACTTAGGGTAGTCATCTGAGTAACAGTTATGCAACTAGGCAGCTCATGCATGCAAATGATGAAATACACAAATGGATCATCACTGGAACATACTGTGCACAACTGTTTATTCCCCCCAGCACTTCTTCAACATTGAAGAGCTAGGAAGAATAGTGTGTGTAACTTTGGCCCTGGAATAAATACAGAGTTAGGACCTCTCAAGAACTGAGTAATGGTGCCCCAAGAGTTTCAGATTGAATTGAGAGAGGAAGGCTGGTCTTGTTGTCAAGGCACTGTACTGAGTTTCAGGATACTTGGGTTCTGTCTCCAGCTCTGCCCCAGACTGAGTGCCTTTGAGCAAGTCACTTAACCACTCTGTGCCTCACTACTTCTTCCAGAGATTGCACATGTGGGTGCCATGGCAGGTGTGCGCACACCCCGGGCACAGACATCAGAGATTTATTTTCCTCAGCAGTATCTCTTGAGGTGGCTCGAGCACCCTCTGTTACCATACGCCACTGCGGGCTGGTATCAGAGCGAGCCACCCACCTCAGTTCCTCCTTAATGCCAGTGATGGTTGTCAGAGCGAATCCAGGCTTGAGTGATTCACGTACTTCCCTCACTCTGCTTTCTACATATCTGTACTTTAGTAGCTTGTTGGGTATAGTTAGTTTTAGTCAATTTTGATAGTTTTAGGGCTAGGTGTCTGGTCTTGGTCTCTCTTGACCCTTTTTTCTTGGTCCTGGGACCAGTACTGGAATGATGCCTTGCTCGTTGGGGTTTAAGTTCTGCAGGATCTGCACAAAGCCTGTGCCAGTCAGTGACCAGCATCCATCCTGCCTGAAATGTTTGGGAGAATCCCACATTAGTGACAAATGTCACATCTGGAAAAGCTTCAAGTCCTGCCCAAAAAGCAGGAGAGTGGTGAGGCTTAAGGGCTTGCTCATGGAAGCAGCACTTCAACCCCTGTCAGAGTCGTCACACAGGGAAAGCACCCCAACTACATCAGCTTTGGTACAGAGCACCCCACCAGACATGTTTGCAGTTCCTCGGTCCCATTCTTCGGTACCGAAGAAAAGACTCGGACCTTCCTCAGGTTCTGCCTCTTGTTCTTCTGTGTCAGTACCAAAGCAAGACAGAGGCAGACACTCCACAAAGCATTTGGGAGAAAGGCCATCCCTGGAACGCTCATCACCTCCCAAGGGGGATCTCCACCTTCGGGGCCTGTGTCAGATCTGTCGAGGTCTCCCATAAAGGACATTAACAGAGCCAGCAGGCAGTGCCGCACCCAGCCACCCCAGACACATATGCAGCTGCAAGAAATGAGTTTAGTCACTCTACTGGTATCGTTGGCAGCAGAAGGTCTGCAACCCATGCCGATGCCTGCGGCTTATAGCTCACTGCACTGAGATCCTGCAGCACGGTTACCCAAGCCTCCCCTGAAGCTTGTCTTGTCAAGAGGAAAGCCTCCTCTATTTCCCCGCTACCGCCATCCCTGGGCTCAGGCTGTCTCTCAGCCCCTCCTCTGTCAGAGGCATCTGACTCCTCAGGCTCAGAGGTGAGGTCATTTCTGTCCCATCCAGGACATAGCACGTTTCTTTCCCCCCCCCCTCCCCCCCCCTCCCCCCACACACACACACATCAGAATCATTGGCACCACGGTGCCATGTGGCAAACCCAACGTTGGGCCTCAGCTAAAGGTCAATGCCCTGGATAAGGTGGGGTCCCAGGCCCATACCAGTGGCCATTCTGGTCACTGTGGGGCATTCCCCCTCCAGCCAGGTCCTGTCCTCAACCCTCCTGGCGCACTGGAGACACGGGCACCAAATGCACTACCCCCCAGAACCCGGTGCAGAGACTGGTTCCGGGCACCAAGAGCATTGTTCTGTGATATCTGCTACTGAGACAGGTACCGAGCAGCTGGAACTCATGCAGGCAGCCTCTCCACCGCAAGCTATGGACCAGCAACCACGTCAGATGCCTGCTGCCTCCTCGTCTTTATCATCAGCTGAGGCTGTTGAGCCCTAAATTACTCACCATGCCAGAGGACCACAGAGCCCATCAAGAGCTTTTAAAAAGTGGCCTCTGTACTTGGCATTCAGGCAAAAGAAGTGTCCGAAAGGTCTCACCAGTTGATGGACATCCTGATATCGACGACCCTGGCTAGGGTGGCTCTACCAGTTAATGAAACCATCCTGGAGCCAGTCATGGCTCTTTGGCAGGCACCCTCCTCCCTGTCCCCCGCAGCCAAACGAGCCAGGAGGAGGTGCTTTGTCCCCTCTAAGGGGTATGAACATTTTTACTCTCACCACCCGCTCCCCAGGCTCTCCTGTGGTGGCAGCCGCCAATGAGCAGGAAAGGCAGGGACATCGAGCTTCCACGCCAAAAAGCAAAGGCTCAAAGAGGCTGGATCTGTTTGGTTGTAAGCTTTATTCTTCAGGAAGCTGCAACTCAGGATTGTAAACCAGCAGGCACCCCTGAGTCGCCATGACTTCACCTTCTGGGAGAACATTAAGAAGTTCAAAGACAAGTTACCCGAGGAGTGTAGACAAGTTTGGATATGAGAAGGAGTTTATGGTTGCAGACAACTGGGTTTCCCCTAGAGGTCCAACACACGATCCAAGACCTCCCTTTTGAAGGCCCCTGTCTGTTTTCAGAGAAAATGGATGACAGGATTCATAGCCTCAGAGATTCCAGGGCGACCGACACTCAAATCCCTTGGAACCTATACTCCAGTGACGGGGTGGGGAGGAAGCAATTTCTTCCACAGCAGCCATTCAGACACCAGAGTTTTGCTCCCCGATCCCAAAATCCACCAAGAAAAATGAAAAGGGATTATGGGAGGTGCCCCCCATGGCCCTCTTCAGCATCAGTGGGCTCATACCATCCACCCACCCCCTTCCAAACAGGCATTTTGATGGGATACTCAAGTACAGTGTACCAGCCACCTTAGTTCCATCTGTTCCCCATCTTTTATTTACCAATCGCTTATCTCATTTCCTAAGTGGTGGGGCCACATAACGTCAGATTGGTAGGTCTCAAACATGGTGGAATGGGGGCATGCCATCCAGTTCATTTCTATCCTGCCCCCTTTCCCCATCCCTCTTCAGTGACCACTGTCACGAGATTGCCCTCAACAGGGGTCCACTCTCTTCTTCAGGCAGGGACCATAGAGGAAGTTCCATTTTCCCCCAGGGGAAAAGGCTTCTATTCCCACTACTTCCTGATCACCAAAGCAAAAGGGGGTCTCAGGCCTAGTTTAGATCTGAGATCTGAACAAATTCCTGAAGAAAATAAAATTCAAGTGCTGGTCCCTATGTGAATTCCACATGTGGGATATGCGGGCGCCCAAATCCAGAGATTTTAACAAGCAGCGTCCATTGGCCCAACACCCGTGCATGGGGTGCATGCACACCTACAGTGGAATGGACATATATCCAGCACATCTTGAAGAACAACAGTTACGGGAAGGTAGGTAACCGCTTTTCCCCATCTCTACAATGGAGATAATTCTACTTCCTTCTTCCACTCTGTCTTGGCTATTTTGATTTATAAGATCTTTGTGGCAGGGACCATCTCTTAGTTACACAATGGATCCTGGTTTTGTTTGGAGCCTCAAGGCATTAGTGTAAAACAAATTATTGTTTTGGAGAGATATCTGTTGTTAATTATAGAAGTTAAAGTTAAAATAACTTACAAGTTTGCCATTTGATCTGGCATTTTCCAAGCTTAGTCTCAGCCCAGATGTTTCTGGGGAAGGGGTGAAGGAAAAGGTAAGAAGTTTGAACCGGATCTGTTTAACTATTGAGTTGTTACAAGTATGGTGGGGTGGGGAAAATGTTTATTCCATTTAAGTAAATGTCACAGATTGGGGTTTTGGGGGTTTTTTTTTTTTACTTTCACAACTCTCTAATTTTAAATTTTCAAGATAATTTAAGATAGAACTTTCCATGTTTTTACAAAAAAATGTAATGCTGACCTTTGAAATTGAAATACATCGCAGTATTGTAGTTAGTTATCACCATAGTTCCAATGCACCACCGACCTCAGTGCAAAACTAATTCTGTACTGATGTCTTGTGCAACTATAGAGCTTCCATGCTCTGCAGAAGGAAGCTGCTCTAAATATGTGCTGAGTGCCCCAAATCATTGGAATGAGATAAGCGGTTAGTACGCTTATAACACCTCTGTTCCATTGGTACTGTAACTCCATGAAGTCTAGACTCACTATGCATCCCCCCCTTCTGCTCTGTAAGATACCCCAGTATGTGTTTTGCTTCTGACATCGTACTACAGAACCTTGCTGACAAGGCAAGTTAACAATAGTGCATGGTTCCAAAACTTGATATTTTATCCTACCCAATGGGATATAAAATAAGAATATTAAGAAACGTACAGAATTATGCTGTATTGTAAGCAAACAGCAAAACCTCCCAGGATTGATCTTGTCTTGATAGGCTTGTTTCAGTGAGGTGGCATGGCAAATGTGTTATCAGCATGATGCATGCTGGGGCTTCCCAAAGGGCAGAGGCCAGTAATCCACAACAAACCTTAACTTTGCGTACCCTGAAATGGAAAACTAAAGCTGCATCTGATGAAGTGGGTTCTAGCTCATGAAAGCTTATGCCCAAATACATTTGTTAGTCTCTAAGGTGCCACAAGGACTCCTCGTTGTTATTACTCTATAAATGTGCTGAATGCCTGTCTTATTTTGAATTTAGGGAGCATACATTTCTAAATGAATTTGATCATTTAAAAATATCTTTTCAGATCACTGTAAAGAAAACAAGCAGGGGACTTTAGTTTAGTGTATATAAATTGCAAGCCATGCCCACAGAGTCTACATGCTGCAGGGATTATAAATTAGATTTGTATAAGAAGTTTTGTCCCTTTGTAATATTATATCACCTGTCATCACAGGTCGCCCTACTGCTGTATTGATAATTAGGAGCAAATAAATGAAGTACATATTTGTTTCTTTTCTCCCAACAGAAACTTACGAAGACTTTGACTCCAGGGTAATTGAGGTAAGTGTTGCAAAAATCTTCTAGGACTTATATTTTTAAATATAAAATAATGATGTTTAAATCCTACACTTTAATTATTGGCCTCTGATAAATCAGCTTTATGGTGATGGAAGGTAGACTGACTGAGGGAAATATGAAACAGTGTTCTATTTCAGATGCACAATAAAATCTGCCATTCTTTTAACTGATGTTTGATCTTTTGTGCTATACAGATAGTATCTAATTCAGAGGCAGCTTTGTATGACATTGAAAAGACAAATGTTTGAAGATAAAGCTTGTGCATAGTTCTTCCTTAAGCTAAAGCAGGTTGGTTGAAGAGAGTACTTCCTCATGTCCCCTATTCTCTCCTACTACAAAACAAAGCTCCATAGAGCAAATATTAGCGGTTCTCAAATTGTGGCTCAGGACCCCAAAGTATTTTAATGGGGTCGCCAGGGCTTACTGGGACTCAGGGCTGAAGCTGAAGCCCGATCTCCACCCCCACCTGGGGCGGCAGGGCTTGGGCTTCCTCCCTCATCCCCCACCCTCCCAGGTCATGTAGTAACTTTGTCGTCAGAAGTGGGTTGTGATGCAGTGAAGTTTGAGAACCCCTGGCAAATACTATAGCTCCATTTGTGAAGAAGCAGAAGCGAAAATACAAGTCAATTATAAGAGGTATGCATGGTCGGTCCCCTCCCTCTTTTTAAAACCAGAAAAGCCCAGGAAGTTTTGTTGTTGTTTTTTAATCTCCTAAATGCCTTACCTGATGTGCCTCAGACCTTCAAGGGAAAACTCTAACCTGGCATAAACTCAAGCATGTGAAATATCAGGTTGATTAAGGTGGTGTTAGTAACCACAATCCTAAGGCTGATAATGGAAGGTTAGCCTTCAACCTTAATAATAGAGATGCTCTTGTGTCAGCATATATTCTCTAATTGGATAAGATTTTAGTACCTTTTAAATTGTTGAGGAAAAGATGTTAACACCTAACTATATTTACTTCCACTGGTTTTTTTATGTCCTCTTGATAAGCAAGCTACAACACTGGCTGTAGTTCCCACTATCTAGTCCAATCTTGACACCGTAGATTCCCTCAGACCTACCTCTCAGTCTTTAGTCATGGTGAAATATTTTGGAATTATTCTGAATCTTCAACTTCATGATTGGTTGCTTTTTTCTACATCTTTGGAATTTTTTTTAAGAGCAGTTACATTAAAATGCATCCTGTATGTCATAAGTACTTTATGAAGTCAGTGAACCACCTTAGCAAATGTTAGAAACATTTCCCTGGTTGCCTTGGCAGTTTTTGATAATGGTGAATGTTAGCGTGGCAGCTGAGTTCAGATTACTTTATAAAAATTAAGTGATCCAAAAGCATGTGTGAGCAAAAACTCATGTATAATCCTTATTGAGTTCATGCCACAGCATTTTAACACTGGTGAGGAAGATAGAAACAAGAACAGTAATACAGTCTAATGTTGGGGATCAGGGAACTACAGAAAGTGTAAAACACTTATTGAGCCTTCTGCACTACATCATATTCTATAGAGCAATGATTCTCGCATCTGAAATGTTGTGTGTGGATGGAGAATGTTATAGAGGAGGAAAATTACATGTGCTATCTGCAATTATGACCTATATCCAAGAATTCAACTTGAAGGGCCTTAAAAGCTATTTTCAATATGATTCTCAAAAATAAGTTGCATGAAATACGTACATTTGTTAGATTGTTTATTTTCTGCATTTTTTGTGTGTGTATTTCTATGGAAAGTATTGTTGGTGGTTGTAAGGCTTAATTAGTTAACATTTGCAAAATTCTTTGTAATCCTTGTGTGCCAGGTGAGAAGGTAGTGAGAAGTGGTATTGGTTACTAAACCCATATTGCTATCGAAATATTCTCTAACTGATGGCAAAACTTTAGGCTAAGGGTTATCCATCCAAGTTCCTCACCAGCCATGGTTTTAGGGAACTGGTAGGAGAAAGGGGGGAGGGATAGCTCAGTGGTTTGAGCATTGGCCTGCTAAACCCAGGGTTGTGAGTTCAATCCTTGAGGGGGCCACTTAGGGATCTGGGGCAAAAATTGGTCCTGCTAGTGAAGGCAGGGGGCTGGACTCGATGACCTTTCGAGGTCCCTTCCAGTTCTAGGAGATTGGTATATCTCCAATTTTTATTATTATTATTATTATTATTATTATTTAAAATGATTTTAAAAGATTTAAAACTTAATTTCAATTTGAAAACAAAATATTACAAAAATGGAGACTTTGTGGTGTGGAGGTATAAAGTTTTTATTGCACAGGTCTGGAATGATCTCGTTATTTATCAATGGTGAAGTTATTCATGAATTATGCAATTCATCCAAAAATAGTGGACGTTAACACTTAACACCACACAACACCATGCCATCACATATCATGTTTATGCCCCCCATTTGTCTTTTATATTAGTCTCTCTCTGTTCCATTTGAAATGCTTTAGTTGCTATGGAAACAATGACATTGCATAGGCAGTATTTAGGGATACCCTTAGATACAGAACAAAGTCGATGTCTGTGACTCATTTGCCACCAGTTCACATGTAAGTATTGTGTCCTTCAGAATGGATAGCGACTGTCTGAATGCCAAAAATGTTTTGCCCTCTATTAGCATGCTCCCCCTTTCTCCCCTGACTGCAGTGAGGCTGAGGCTGGGACAATGGCACCAGCCTCGCCACTTGGATCTCCATCAGAGCTCAGTAGTTCTTGGACAGCTATGCCCTTAGTGTCTCAGACCCCTTGAGAGGGCCTGAGCCACCTGCCTCTGAAATTGGTCCTCTTTAAGGTGTCTCAAGTTGAGCACCCAAAAACTCGGCTAACAAAATCACTAGTTGCTTGTGAAAATCACGGCCCATTTTTATTCCTTTAAAAATAGTCCTGCTTCTCCTTCATGGGTAAGTAAGGAGGGAAGGAAGGTCAATTATGTGCTGATTGTGGCAGCTTACTGTAGGCCAGTGAACCAGCCATTGGGGCCACATGAAATGGCAGGTTCTAGCAGCTTTTCAAAGCAGTAAACCATGCCAGTGACCCTTTTATGGGGCTGTACAGTGGGACCAGACAGCTCTGAAGAGAATTCTTCAGAGGGAGTTTCCAGCAGGAAATTGGGAGGGGAAAAGGTACTCCAAAGGCATAAACCATCACAATGGCCTCTGAAATCTTGTATTTTAAAATGCTGCATAATTTCAAGAGCATAATCTTTTCACTGCCACTTTAAAACAAACTTTCATATGTTATTTTAAAAACAGGTAAAAGTGCTTATTAACAAAGTTGCTTCAGTTCCAAGCTAACTGATGTTTACACATCAATTATAAACACCTCAGAACAGAGGTGAATAATGAAAATTGACAGACTCTGAAGTACAATGGAGCTGACTGGCCTGTAACAGGATTTGTGCACATGCATAAATCTTTGATTTTTAAGTGCAAATAAGTTCTCTTCACCTCCATTGGAATTCTATATGTGATTACAAATTTCACACCATGTGTTTTTTCAGAAGAATTTAATATAATGACCTGATCTAAAATATAAATATAATATGCAGCTTTTTAAGACGCACCACCATAGGGCAGCTGCAGACTCTGGCACTCTGGAACGCCCTATAGAAAGCCGCCTTTCTGTCCTGCAGCTGGGACTGGCACACATACTTAGAGGGAAACGAATCCATAGAACAAATTCCTTGCCTGCCAGAAGGCATGTACTCCAGTTCCCCAATGCACCCAGGGGGGTGGGGGATAAGCTTAGGACATTACACACCCCTTAATCCACAGCAGTTCTCTTTGAAGACTTTGGGAGATTTGCACAAAGATCAAGTGTGGAATATGGCTCTTATACCTGGGTTGTAGTCCAGGCTGTGCCACTGGCGTGCTTTGGCAAGTCACGTACCTGCTCTGTGCCTCAGTTTTCCCATCTGTAAATGATAATGATTCTGATCTTTTTTGTATAGCACTTTGAGATCTATAAGACCTGAGAAGTAGTAGTATTCTGACTATATAGTAACTAAACTTTCACTTATTTAAGTGTCTTGTCACATTCAGCGGTAAACAAGGCTTGCTTTTAGTACCATCACTGTGTTTCTGCCCTTTGTGTCTCTTCCCTTCCTCCTCCCTGTCTGTCTTCTTCTCTCAACACTTTCCCACAAGCAGCAGCTCCCACTTCCCTCCTATAGGCTTCCCTCCTGCACTCTTCCCTTATTCTATATGCTAATATGATCAGCAGTGAAATAGTTAAATGTCCACAGTAGGCTTTACAATTAATATCCCAGGGAGATGAACAGGGTAGCGGAGTGCCTCACACAGTTTGTTGCTTCAGGGTGTTTGCTGAGTCTGATGACAACACTGCATTGGTGTAAATTCCATTCACACTGAGAAGTCATCTTCACAACCATTAGGACTGAAACACTATTAATATTTTTTAAATAAAAGCTGAGATTCAGCAGACTCTGTACTTGTCATGGGACCACCCCGGTAAATCAAATGAGTTTTTACACTGGTGCATAAGTTATTTCCTATGAGCACCATTGTTTTAATAGAATCATAGAAACAGAGGGCTAGAAGGGCCCTCGAGAGGTCATCGTCCAGTCCAGCCCCCGCGCTCAGGCAGTATACGATCTCTGACTGCTGTCTAACCTGTTTCTAAAAATGGTAGTACAATAAACAGTTTTGCAGTATCAGAAGCTGATTGCCCACTGTAATGCCTTTTTTGTTTTTCTCTTAACACAGTCTTTAAAGAAAAAGGCAGGTGACCCAATGCCAGGTTAAACTTCCTAGGAAGTGCATTCATTTTGCAACATACAGCTATTTAGGATAACCTATTGATTCAGCTGCATCCACTATCATGAAAAAAGTTTGTATGGGTAGTAAATGTGCAGGCCTGTACATGTTAACCCATGTAACGCAGACGGGCAGCTCCAGGCACCAGCGCACCAAGCGCGTGCCTGGGGCGGCAAGCCACGGGGGGCAGCCTGCTGGTCGCTGTGGGGGCGGCAGTCAGGGAGTCTTCGGCGGCATGCCTGCGGGAGGTCCGCTGGTAACGCGGATTCGGCGGCATGCCTGCGGGAGGTCCGTCGGTCCCGCAGCTTCGGCGGCAATTCGGCGGCGGGTACGCCAAAGCTGCANTGGTAACGCGGATTCGGCGGCATGCCTGCGGGAGGTCCGTCGGTCCCGCAGCTTCGGCGGCAATTCGGCAGCGGATACGCCGAAGCTGCAGGACCGGCGGACCTCCCGCAGGCATGCCGCCGAATCCGCGTTACCAGCGGACCTCCCGCAGGCGCGCCGCCGAAAGCTGCCTGCCTGCCGTGCTTGGGGCCGCAAAATACATAGAGCCGCCCCTGAACGCAGAAAAGAAGCGTAAATGGTTAGTGAGGAGTTTGAGCATATAAGTCAGCCCCACAGTCATGTGGATAGTAGACCTCAGTGCAGAATGGTCTCTTTGGGAGCTTCCACCATATGTCCTGAAATGCTATACACTGGCAGATAGGACGCTGTTCTCAATGCTCTGTTCTTTTCCTTTCATGTCTCTTCTGTGCACTTTTCCATGCTGTCTTTATGCCTGGAGCCATATTCGCTTCCCGATTCTCGGGCCACCTCCCTTAGTTAACGCAAGTCTCTCTAAAAACAAACAGCAGCTTCAGCAGGCTGACAAGTGAGTTTATAAATAAACCCAATACGTTGGATGATGCAGTCTCCCTGCCTTCAGACTGTTCATCTACTGGAAAAGCTCTTAGGGGAATTTACCTACAGAAGTCAGCTGGGAGAGAAGGCAAATATTGGCCACCAAACACCTGTCAGTTAGGAAGGGAAGGAGGACACCCTCCCCCAATCCTGACACACCCTCAAAAGGCACGTAGTGTGTTGGCTGGAGGTCCCAAGTGAGACTTGCTCCTGACCCTGTCCCTTTTGCCAGCTCTTCAGGGCTTATCACAGCACCATCCCTGCAATAATCCTCATGCTTCCTGCACAGTTTAGGGGTAAGAGACAGGATGCATGAATTATGTGGCCCCATTACTGTCTCGTTTAAATGAGGAATAGCTACTGTAAGATAGGTCAGTGGCTCTCAATGTTTCCAGACTTCTGTACCCTTTTCAGGAGGCTGATTTGTCTTGTGTACCCCCAAGTTTCACCTCATTTAAAAATTACTTGCTTACAAAATCAGACATAAAAATACAGAAGTGTCACACCACACTGTTACTGAAAAATGGCTTGCTTTCTCGTTTTTACCATATAATTATAAAATAAATCAATTGGAATATAAATATTGTACTTACCTTTCAGTGTATAGTATATAGAGCAGTATAAACAAGTCATTGTTTGTATGAAATCTCAGTTTGTACTGACTTTGCTAGTTCTTATGTAGCCTGTTGTAAAACAAGACAAATGTCTAGATGAGTTGATGTACCACATGGAAGACCTGTGCGTATCCCATGGGGTACGCGTACCCCTGGTTGAGAACCACTGAGATAGGGAATACAAAATGTCTTTTAACAACAATACTTTCACATAGACTTCTAAAAGTTACTTGTATTTTATCTAGTGGTTTTAAAAAACACCCTGGAAGCAGAAGTTCAAATACTTGTTGTTGTACCAGGGATATCATCTGTGGATGCAAGAGGCAATTTTCTGTCTGATTATTTTTAGCTGTCTCTTGCCTCCCTGTCTTGTCCATTTGTGTCACCTCTTCTAAATCTGTAGCCAATTGCCTCTTGGTTGAAATGGTACTGGCACATCTTGTGATATATTTTTCCATACAGAAATGTTGAATTCAGAACCCATATTCATCAGCATTTGAAAACTAAAGAGAGGAAGATTTGAGGTGAAAATAGGAAGCTCTCTTTTTGACTCCACTGAAATACATTGGGTGGACAGAGTGGGGGAAACTGAGATTTTTTGCTAATATTGAAATAGCATTTTAGAACCACCTTGGCAACTAACAAAAATGTCTTGTGTGATTGAAAGGGGGAGGGGATGGCACACTGGAAATTACATCTGAGTTAACATACTGACAGAACATTGTTCATTAATCTGAAAATGATATACAATTACAACAGTCCTGTTTAAAATGTTATTTCAAGCAACTTTACAGCCTCCTTTAGCTCTCTACAAAGAAAGGGACAAAAGCACTTCCCCAGATTGTGCACACTGGTTCACCAACCCCTGCTTTACCCAAATGTGCAGCTAACTGAAGGTGTTATGACAGCTGTACTCCTGAGCAGCCATCCGATGGTCCCTGTCCTCCTCAGATAAATTGGTCACTGCTCTTTGGACTTAATTTTCTCCTCCTCCTGCCCTTGCTGAGAGGATCATCCAATGGGAAAGTGACTGGCTATCTGTATTATTGCCATCAGCTACCCTGGCTATTAGACTGTTCATCTGTTCTTGTGTGAGGTCTCCTGGGGGACCTGGGCCCTGCATTTTCAGACATGCTTAGAATCCACAGCTCTTTGACTTCAGTTGGAGTTATAAATGGTCTGCACATCTGAAAAGCCAGCCCAAGTTGTCTCAAATTGGACATCCAAAATCAGAGCCCACTTTTGAAAATGTGGGTGACTGTTCTGTAGTCACACAGGAAGTATGTGGCAGAGTATGGGAATAGACCCTAAGAATCCTGACTTGATATTGTCTCCTTATTTACTTGTATTCCCTACTCTGGCCATCTCTCTTTCTTCTAGTTAGTCCCTGCCCCCAAAGAGCTTACAATCTGTCGTGTTGTTCTGTTTGTTCAGCACCTAGCGTGGTGTGGTCCTGGTCCGTGACCAGGGCTCGTAGGCACTATAGTAATAAGCCACTAGACACGCTTCTTCCTTCTCTGTTTCAAAGGAGGAAATTTAAAAATCAATAACTCCAGAGTTGGAAACATTTTAGAATTGATTTGCACCTGACGTGAGCTTCAGTAGCTGTGTTCCCAACTCTAGACAGGGAGCTCTATCATGGACGCATTGACAAACTCTTTACTGCTGGGTGGTGAAATAACACCAGAATTGTTCCATTCCTCTTTCTTCACTAAGAAAAAAAATAAGCCTATGTATATATAAAAGTTCGCAAATGTTTCGTCTGCACAGATTGCCAGATAGCCTATATGACTTACATGAGATATCTTGATTGATTAAAGTGTTGTGATGTTTTGTCGGGTTACACAAAATAGTTTTTTGCTTTATTTAGATAGATGATGCGTGTCCAAAGAGTGTTGCTTCACTGAGTTTTAATTCACGTAGCCCTTGTGAAGTTTTGCTGAATTGCTGTTTTCTGAAGATAGTTTACTCACAACAGCAAAGATGAAATAACTGAGGATCCATCATAGAGTGCAGTATAATCAATAAATCATATGCCAGATGTAGTCATTCTGCACCTTAAGTCATATTTTACACCAGTCGGTGCAGATTTTAGACTTGTTTTTCTGGGTTATAATTGCTAGAAGTTAAGTTCCATCTGTTTTCCCCCAAAGGAAGGAGGATGAGCAGAAGTTCCCTTTGACTTAATACTTCCATGTCATCTATTCCTTTGTGAAGGCAATTCTTGCTCCTACATGGTTGCCTGAAATAAACAGACTTCGTTCCTGAGAATAAATTTACATGACACATTGGTCATAGCAGTTGATTAGGATTCCCCCCGAGAACACTAATGCTTTGAGAGTGTGGTCTAAACGGCTTTAGCTAGTAAATGAAGATCAGTCCCAACGCTAGCAGTATCTCACTTTCTGTGACTCTGTTCACCTGTGTGTGATTGCACAACCCTTATGTAAGAGGAGCTCAGGGGCTAGGGCTCTCCACGGTGGTCACATGCTGTCTCGCTCCTCAGCTTTGCGTGCCCATAGCCCCACTTTTTTATACTTTAACAGAAAGTAATGAAACAGTGAACAACACATCCTCACTCTTCTGAGCCCCAATTTCACTGCAGGTAAACCAGGATCCCTTAGACAGGTCGAAACCCCACTAAGAGGAGCCACCCTGACAGGCTGAATTGCAGTTTAAAAAAACCAAAACAATACCTGGTAGGAAATGTCCTTTCTGTCCCCAGAGTTGGGCAGTTACCTAAGCAGCCAAAATGAAGAGGGCACAAGGAAGCATCCTCCCCTTTGTGCTCGCACAGCTGAACCCTTTACTGACTTCTCTGTGCTCTCTGCACAGTTCTGTATGGAATGGAAGCACCTGCTACCAAGTCAGAAACACTTTTCCCAGCATTGCCGGGGAGGGGGAGGGGAGAGGCATCATCTCACTTTCCTCACTGGTCCATCACCGCCCAGGTGGAGCTCCTCTGTAGCAACAAAATAGACCACGCCTTCTCATATGGCTCTTCAGTTCATGAATATCCTGGGGATCGGTAAAGCACAAAATTCTTAAAAACCATGAGATACATTTTTCTTAAAACTGTGGGTGGAAGTTTGTGGATTTCGAAGTTTATTTTCTAACAAGTGTGTCAAAATAGAATTTATTTTAATTTAGTCACACCTCTGTTGCAGTATGTAGTTAAAACTAAAATATTCTAACAGCACCCGAGAGTTCTTTGCTTTTGTTTAGCTTCATGGTGTACTGTTGGAACATGGAACTGTAAGAGCAAAAGCCACTTGCAGTTGATTGCCAGTTTGGATACTACAGAGAAGGTTTTAGGTAATGTTGGGGCCTTCTGTGTATGTTAGATATAACATACACGGGGTTGGACTAGATGACCTCCTGAGGTCCCTTCCAACCCTGAGATTCTATGATTCTAGATGGGGTTTTTTTATGGTCAAGGTATAGCTGTTAGATTAAATTATAAAACTAGCCATTGCACCATACAGTACTATAGCAGTTAAAGTCTGTTTATATCTGCTTCATTTGAACAGGAAAAAATGTTTTTAGGCGCAGCAGGAGGCTGTGTGGTTTTAATAGAGTATTATGAATTTCAGCTGATAACAGTAAGAATGGTGGGTCGTTAAAGAGATCTGTCATCAGCAGCAAAGATTGTTGGTATCCAAGGCCAGCTATAAACTGAAGTAGATAATTGAGTCCCATCATTTATATGGTAAGGAGCCTGGGTTTTGAAATAAACAAGTCTTGTTAGTATTCATACTTTAAATAGATGGCATACCTAGTGCTTCATTTGTATGCATTTTCTGTTTTTGTCATTCAGTATTATCCTGTGCTGCTGCTGCTGCTGTCAGGGTGAAAGGACAGGGTGAACGCTAACCCACAAGGCTGTTTAATTTTATCCTGCATTTGCCATGCTTTTGTCAGCAGTTCTCTGAAAGTTAAATATACTGCTCTGCAAGAACCTTTTTATGAACAAAGATGCAGCCTTACCAATAGTTTGCCCAGTGAGCCGGCTCAGAGATCGTCACAAAGAAATACTGGCCTACTCTGAGTATTAAAGGGTAGGACTGGGTGGTGGTGCAAGATGTGATTTCTGGTCCTGGCCCTCCTGTGTGATTTTGAGCTGGTGACTTAAACTCCCTCCCTGTACCCCACTTTCCCCATCTGCCAATAATACTTCCAGTTTCACAGAGATGTTGTCAGGCTCACTTCGTTGTTTGCTGAATGCTTTGAGATCCTCGACTGGAAGGTTCAAAAAAAGCCAAAAGTGACAGTGGTGCTTATTACTTAAGTTTTGAGCTAATGAGGATTAATAGCTACAGTTATGTTTGACACAGATTACATGTGCTATTGTTACACCTGTAAATGCAAGAGCTCTTTTCCTTTGTCATCTGTAATAAAATTAACTCATTTTCTTTCCTCACAACATGGGGCCTTCAGTGAACCGTGTGGCCACTTAGTAAATGCAATGCATAACAGTGTTCTGCAGTACTGCAGTGCCTTGCAGTTCAGCACGGTCAGTATTAGAAAACGAGACCTAGTATGCATGAAATAAATCAGGGTGGCACCAAAGCTTGTAAGGGGAAGTCAGAGTTCTTTTGACTCTTGCACACAGGCAAAGGGAAGCTTTAGAAGGAACCAGAGTGTAGTAATAAACAAATGCCCTTTATCAAGGGCAGACTGGTTGTTTTGCTTGACACTGAAGCTGCCTCTGCCATTTGTAGAAACTCTCTGCCTTCTGGTCATTTACTCTTGTTTTCAGATTTTTGAGTTTTCGTTGCTTCTCTTCGATCATTGTCAGTTCAGTTGAGGAATTTTGTATAGGTCTGGCCACCTTTTAGCCGGGTCCTAGATCAATAATGCAACCCCTCCAAAATGTTGGATTCTTTCTACACATGTAACATCCTTTTCAGTGAGATACAAATCTGAAGGTTTCAGCAAAGCACAGTGATGTTTCTTTTCTAACCATTGGCGTATGTTTCAGAGGGTTAGTTACAGGGAGCTATGCGTTTGAATAAGCAGTTTGGTACACAGAATATACCTAATATTATACAGGAAAATAAAGTACACAGGAAGCAACACAAGGATATTAACAATAACACACTCGAAGCAAGAAGCCAACCCTTTATATGGTAGAAAGCAAACATGCAAATGTTACAGTCTGTATATGGAGTTTGGTGTGACATAAGTTAGGGCTTGTCTACATTAGTTTGCACTAGAAAGGGTGTAAATTCTAGTGCATGCTAGCGTGTTGCACACAAACTGGCCAGTGTGGACCCTGTTGGTGCACACTCAAAGTTCCCAATTTCCCACACTTTCACTATCAACGGTTCAGTTCCACTGGTGGAAGCAACAGTGGCCAAACACCAGTATTTTAACCAGCATGTCCCCTGCTCAGCAGCCACGGGCATCATGTCAACACCAGTGGAGCTGCACTGGTGGTAGTACAGCAGTGGGAAATTTGAAGAAAACTGCCACGTGAGACCCTTATGCAGAATTCCTGTAGTTTTTTGGACTAGCTTGAAACACAAAGCTGAGTAGTCTGTGGATGCAACATGAAAATACAGTCAATGTCAGCATGCTTTAATCCAGTATTTCTCAACCTTTTTGAAACTAGGGACTGGCTTGCTGCCTTCCTAAACTGTGTCAGGGAGACCTCTGGGACCGGCGCCGGTCCACAGACTGCTCGTTGAGAAACACTGCTCTAATCTGCATAACATTGCTAACAAAACCTGCATCCTGCATTGTTCTAATCATTCATGTCTGCATCTTCTAATTAGAAATACATTTTCGATATGCTATAAAAGATTGTTACTGTGATGTAAATTAGTGTTTAAAGGTCATTGTTTCAATTAACCTTGAGCCACCTAGCAATAATTAGCATGTGTTTGTTTAAAAACCGAAAACATGCATTTTAATCTCTCTGGTAGACTAGGTGGGGTTTTTAACCAATTTTATTACTGCTCCTCCCACAACAGGATTTTTTTCTGGCAAAAATGAAACTTCTTAACTATTTCATTATTAATGCATAGAATCACAGATTTTAAGATTTTCGTAAGTCACTGAATGTTAAGGTTTTCTAGACCAGTGGTCTCCAAAGTGGGGTGCGCAAGACGATCCCTTGGAGGGCGTGGCAGGAGGAGCGCTGCCGGGGGGGGCGGCCGGAGGAGGGAGGGAGGGAGCGAGCGAGCGGGGAAGCTGCTCCCTCCTCCCCCCAGCAGGCAGGGCCACCCGGAACGTGGGGCTTTAGGGGCTGCAGCTCTAAAGCCCCTTTCGGAATGCGGCCCTGAGTCCTCCGGCCCGTGGAGGAGCAGGGGCAGCCAGCGGCCGGAAAGAAGCAGCGTTTTCCCCTTCAAAGCCAGCTGGAGAGAAGCGGCGCTTTGAAGGGGAAAGCGCCGCTTCTCTCTGGCTGCGTGTCTGCCCCTGCTCCTCCTGAGTCCTCCGGCCCGTGCTCGCAGGGCCGCATTCCGCAAGGGGCTTTAGAGTTGCAGGCCGNCTTTAGAGCTGCAGGCCAGGGCCCCGGGGCCCCCTTAGCCCAGGGCCCTGCAGCCCCTAAAGCCCTGCGTTCCGGGTGGCCCTGCCCGAGGGTGGGGGGAGCAGCTCCCAGAATCCTGGCCATGGGGGCGGTGCCGCGCTGCGCAGAGCCACCTGCACACCCCATGCACCAAACAGGAGCTGCCCCAGGTAAGTGCTCTGCACCTCCTGCCTGCCCCAGCCCTGAGCCTTCTCCCGCACCCTAACTCCCTCCCAGACCCTGCACCCCACTCTGAGCACCCTCCCGCACCCTAACTCCCTCCCAGACCCCGCACCCCCACTCTGAGCACCCTCCCGCACCCNTGTTTTATAATGTACATAATATATTAGTATAGTAGTATATGTATATCATTTATACATAAATAAATAAATATACATATATTAGGGGTGCATGCTCAAAAAATTTTTACTGATAGGGGTGCGCGATCAAAAAAGTTTGGAGTCCACTGTTCTAGACAATGCTTTTACAAATGGCACAATGAAAGAAAAATATTGCAAAAGTGAAATGTGGCATGAAATTGCAGTGTCTGCGATGTTTGACATTTTTGACTGAAAAATTATAAGGTACACATGAAATTTCTTGAGTAATAATTCACTTCAAATGAGATGTTGGCTCAAACGTGCTTTTCAAATATCATAGCTTTGGCATTGTCTTCAGAATAAATGGAAAGTCGTCTTTTCTCTGGATAATGTTGACAATGTCCGTCAGATACAGTGAAAAGCATTTCCTATGGGTTTTTTTAAACCACCTTTGAGAACAGCACCCAAAATGTTACCAATAAGGGAATGAGAGGTCAGAGCCATAAACTAAGCTTTTTCAGATAGTTTGGGGGTTAGAATTTGGTCTGTCTGTAAAGTAGGGTTTTTCTGATGCCAATTGCAATTTGTATTTTTATAAACAAATTCATCATTCAGCCTCCCAGCCTATAAAGCATTGGCTTGGGATGTTTGATATATTGTGAGAGGAACATTAAACTATGAAGTAATGTACAGTTTGGTAGCCTGGAATGTGGTTCTGACTTACAGATCCTCCTATGAAAACAAACAAAAACCATTTCTGATATTACTTCTATGGATATGCCTTCATTGCAGCGGTAACCCAGATGATCAACACTTGGGTTATCCCAGCTCAGGTGGGAGCCAGCCACACTCGAGTTACTGGGTCCACTCTGGTGCTGCACTTACTCATGTGTCCCCCTAGGACTTATGTGGGCACATCATATAGTTCTTAGTGCTGCAGTGAGCTGAGACACTCTGATTCTTTCCGAGCGAATTGTGGGAGAATTTGTCTGTCCTGGGCACACGGGGGGAATTGTAGGAAGGCATTGGAGGACTGTCAGCATTCGAGTAGCTTAGCCTGCATCCTCACTGCAAAGTGCATGGGTTACCTGAGCGAAAGCAGGACTTGGGCTTTACCCTATATTACCAGTCAGGCCAACTAGCCTGAGTTGAAAACACCACCACACTTGGGTCAGAGGTTTATTCTGTGGATGGGACTAGGGGCAAGACCCAAATAAGAGCACGAGTTACTTCTGCAGCTTCTCTTTAGGCTATAGCATCCCAATGTGTACTGCCATTATTCCTCCTTTGAAACTGTTGCTATTCCTTCCTTTTTATAAATAAATATTTTATGTGGTTTGGTTTGGATTTTCAAAGAGGTGCTCTGCTGTTTTCATTTCTCCAGAGAAAGCTGAATTTAAATTTGTTAGCACTGAATAATGAATGAAGTGAGGAGAATCAATTCAAGATACATACACTGTGACTAAGGTTGACAGTATATCAGTGTACAGATTTTAAAGGTTAGCATTAAAACTGGGTTGAATCAAGGTCTAATAATTGGGTAATTGTGACTTGATTTCAGTCGCTTTTTTGAGCTGTGCTGTTTATAAAAGTGACAAGCTGTTAATTCTGTATTAAATAATTCCATTGTTTTATAATGATGTGCTTTCAGCTGGATAGTCTAATTCCTAAGTAGGAAGTTGGAATACTGTGGACTGTGTTCCAGAAAAGGGATGTGTTCTTTGATTTAATAAGGCAAAGGGAGAAAGATAGATAGAATCTAAGGACACTGATGTTCTAACAGTCATGGCTGTCTGTTCACATTACCAAGCTTGAAAGGCCTTTACAGAGTTTGAAGAGAGATGTGATAGCTCTGATTCTGATGGGTGACTGAACACATTTTCCTTCAGAGCTGCTCAGAAACAGCTGACAAGTACAGTTTTTGAAATTGTTCTTCTTAAGGAGCCCATTCCATGTGTTGTGATTGCCACCTCCTGGATAAGGGAGAAAAACAAGGTCTTCATAGATCCTTGTAATCCCAGAATCCCAGCTTTTTAAGCCTATGCATATCCACCTGTGTATGTGCATGCACATGTTAAGAATGTGCTGTAAGCATACACACAAGTGCATGCAGAGCAAACCTGTATATTTTAGATACAGCGCGAAGAGCAGCTTTCATAGTCCGAATCATAGCATTTAAGGCCGGAAGGGAACACCAAATCACCTCCTGCATGTCACAAGTCTCCAACACCATCCAGCACCCGCTCACTAACCCCAACAACCAAAATTAGGCAGAAGTATTACAGCCCACAGGAGAATAGGCTATTATGTGACACACAGAGAGAGTAGGAGGGGCTGAGGTGCACCTTTCATTCTACTTCAGCTTGTTTTCTGTTGTTCCATATTATTACAGGGTTTCTTTCCTATATCAAACTGCCTGCGTGGTGTCTGTATTTCTGACTTTCTTTCAAGGGTCTTTGCTGATCAGGCCATTCCTGCCAAATATAAGTCAAGGGAAAAACTACTAACTTGTAACAAGCTGTTAGTAAAGCTTAGAGTATGTAAAGATGATGCATCTCTAGAATGTGTGCATCTTGAATTTAACATAATTACTGTAATGAAAACCAAGGGGTTTTCAGAGGTTCTCACTCTTGGGCTGTTCCCATTGAAGCCAATGGGAGTTTTCCTTTGTACGTCAGGGGGAACAGAATGAGGCCAACGCAGAGTGCTTTTTGAAAATCCTCCCCCAAATGTTGCTGCTATGAGACTGACTTCTTGAGACACTAGTACAATTATTAAAAGGATTGTGCTTCTTGAAATATGCTTGTATTAACTGTAATTCAGCTGTTAGTGCTATACTGTAAAGGAAGCATATTGGTGTTTCCAGCAAGTGTACCCTCGTACAGGGTATCTCTTTTTTCCCCCCTTTTTTTCAAAAGGACAAGGAAAGCCTATCCTGGGAAATGAACAGCAAAAAAAAATATCTCTCCGTGCAATAGGGGTAATATTGAGGTACTAAATCAGGAAATACCAGTAGGTGATTTAAAAAAACCTCAAGTAGCAAAGGGTGGGAGAAAGGAACTATTACTCCATTTTACAGATGGGAACTTGGGCGCAGACGTGAAGTAATTTCAAGAGGGAGTCTAGCAGAGCCAGGAAGTGAATGCAGCACTCCTGGGTTCCATTGCAGTACTTAGCCACAAGGCCGTCTTTCCCCTGCCAATGTTTGTGTCCAACTCTTCCGAAATCAGTGATATTTTCACTGTACGTGGAAGTATTTGTAGAGTTTGTATTAGTATCTTTTTACCCCTGGAAATCAGATTACCTGCCACTGCCTCAGTAAGTAATTTGGGATCCCAGTCTTCAAATGGTATAAAGCAATAACCTGCCTTGAGCAGTTTCTCTGAGAGAGCTTCTAACATGTGTCAGTTTGAGGTGGGAAGCAAGATGTTAATGTCTCTTTACATTTTCATTAATTTTCTTTCTTTGCTGTGATATTTCTTAAGCAGGATGCTTGAAATTAAGTGTGAAGCTGATTGTAATACAGGGTGTTCATTTATTATGTAACTAAACAGTACAGAGGAGATCACAGAAAATGTTCCTTTTGCTTTAGTGAAGCCACACTGTAATGCTTATTTTATGTTGTTGTGCACTAGTTAATACAGTAACAGAATTTTAGCAGACTTAAATCTTTAAAGTCAGTTCCCATTCCATATAATATTCATTCACAAAAATGTAGTATGTGTCTGAGGTCTTCTCTTACAAATCTGTCTTTTTAGTAAAGTGACTAATTTTTTTTTTTAAGAAGACAAAGTGCCTCATAGCAAACTGCTTTGGTTTTTTCCGTCAGGTGAAAAATGTATTTAATATGACAGCAAAGGAAGGAAGAAGAAGATCAGTTAGTGCCCTAGTGGTTGTTGGAAATGGAAATGGGGCTGCAGGTAAGTGTAATTATAATGTATTTGAAAGGTGCCAATGAATGATGCTGAGGTAGGGCTGTGGGAAGCATGTTGTTCAAAGGGATGTTTATTAATCTGATTGTTTTTAAATAACAAATTCATTTTGGGGGTGGAATATTAACATACATATCAATATACCAAGAGAAAGAACAGTAGAATCAAGGTTTACAATGGGAATGTACAATCAGTGATGATTACGAAAAAATGCCCATCAAGGACACTTCTATTTTCTTTTACACAAAACAAAGTAATATACTAGTAAGATTAGAGTATAATAGTCAGTTATAACAGCCACTCTTATTTAATTCCTGAGTGACAAAGGCAATATCACTGGCAGATCAAAATGGAGTATGTGATTTCCTTTTCATGCGGTTCCTTTTTGCTTTGGGACATCACATTATTTATGATTAAAAAGAACCTCCAAAGCTTTATGATGTTGAGTGGTTTGGAGTGGTCATTAGAACAATTAAAGTCATTAAGAAAGGGGGACCAAACTGATGTCCATTTCCATGTTCTGAAAATAGGTTTTACCTTCTCTAGTACATGCCACACTTGCTGTAATCAGTGTATGACAGGGTGGTAGGACTGATTCCTGTACCCTTACGAGTTTTTTTTCCCAGTTAGGCAACTGGATAGAAGGTTATTTCTTTTTGTTTTTCTCACCATGTACCTCAGTATAATCTGTCCGAAGTATTATTTCTTCCAGCTGAAATTTAATGCCTGATTTACTTTATTATAGGATAAGTCTGTAACATTTTCTATGCTACCTTCTTGCTCGCAGTAAACTTTGTTACTTTATAGAAATTTACTCTTTTAAAAAAAAAAAAAAATCCAGTTTCTGATGGGAGTTCTCTTTAAATAGTACATCCAGGAATGTTATTGAAAAATAAAATACTTTGATGAAACCCTGGCTCCAGTGTAGTCAATGGCAAGACTTCTGTTGACATCAGCAGCTCAGGGTTTTACCAGTTTTGTTTTTCTTCTCCCCTGCAGATATTTATATCGGTTTCTTCAACATGGAAGAAAATTACTATGTATTAGGGCATCAACGAAACTAACTGTAGATAAAGTGCTGTCAGTTGCACAAAGCAAACTGAAAAAAATAGAAACCTCAGATTGTGAAGGGTCTAATAATTATTGGCAGTGGACAGGTGCATTTGAAGACAAGTTTTTACAAGCTTCTCAATACAAGAAGAAGGGAAGACTAGAGGCTGGCTAGAGGGGCGTGGTTGGCTTAATTTTCCTCAGAGTGGGTCTCAGCTTTCAAATGTTTGGGAAATGCTGCATTTAAGTCATGGCGAGGATTCCTTCTTCAAAGGAGGCATTAGCAAGTCAGACAAGGCCCCAATCACATGTACGTTGTCTTTGCAAACAAAAGGGGAAGAGATCTAGTGTATTAAGTCTCCCTGTGTGGCCATATGCAAATGAGGGAATTTGGGTGAAAATATCCAACCAGTTCAGCTGAACCAGTGTTAGCACTGATGGGAGCCCTAATGTAGACAAGGCTCCAATGGTTTCTGATGTCTTCAACACTGCATTGAACTTACTGAGGAGACGGGCTAATTAATAAAGGTAAAAAATGCTGAAATCCACCAGAGACTTGTCTACACTTGAGCTCCTGCTACTTCAGCTGGACTAGAGAGCAAATCTCTTCCTAAAATTATATAGGGTAGGCAAAGGCAATGTGCCCAGCACTTCATGTAGTGTGAATGGGTGTCTCGGGAATCTGGCACCATGCATCATGAAAAACCCTCTCATAACCTTTTTTCGATCATTAAAAATGGCTAAAGAAATATTCCCATTTAAATCCCCTTTGTGCTGATGATGTCATTGCCTAGTGAATAGAATTGACCTCTGACGCCTGGTCAACACACAGTTTTTGTACGGCTATAATTGTCATGTAGGAGGGTGATTTTTACTGATATAGTTAAAACAATCCAATCCATAGTGTGGATTCAGTTATACCCGTATAGAAGTGCCTTATGCGGGTTTATTCTTATTCCCCTTCTCATATGGGAACAGCTATGCTGATATAAAGCACCTTTCTGCACCTTTTATATGCGCAGTAAGGTGCTATACTACTTTAACTATACCACTATTCAACTTCTTATGTAGACAAGCCCTCCTAGCCTGTTTGCTTTGCCCCAGCGAAAGAATTATTTTATAAGAGAAAAGTAAATCAGAGTACTCTTTACAGCACATTTTTAATGTAAAACAAAGGGAAAAACATTCCACAAGCCTGCTAGGCCTATAAACACTTGTATTTTTCACTTTGTATTTTAAAACGTAGATGTCAGCAAACAGTAAATGTGCACTGGAAATATAAGGTTGAGCCAGAAAACTACACATCCTCTCTAAATAAATGCAAGTTTCATCTCTAAAGGTTCTGTTTCATCTGGTCAGTTACAAAAATTTAACAGTGCCTGCTCACTTCAGTAGCCAGGGTTTGTGTGAGACATTTGTTGAAGCATTGGACTAAACTGTGAGGACAAAGGAATACTAGACAGATTTAGCGTTTTGTCATAATGAGATCTCCAAACAAACTGCACGGCTGCCCTTTGTTACGCTGAGATTATTTATTCTTTGCCAGTTCTGCTTCATGGGAATCAGCTTGACTCTCTTTAAATTATGTAATAAAAGAGTTAACCTTTTGCATGCAGGACAAGCTTTATTTAACAAGCATTCTTGAAAACATAATGCTATCAGTTGTTTTCTTAAAAAAAAATAAAAATTGTTTCCTCCCCATTTTGTGGGTGGTTGCCCATGTACATTGGGCTGTAACTGGAATGCCAAAGGGACTTGGAGAGAATAGAAATGGGAGGAATTAAACTGAGATTCAGCCTGGAAAATGCAAGGTAATGGTTTTGGTAAAACCTAGCAAGAAGTAGGAACCTGGGGTGTATTGTAAGGGTGACAGCGGACAGGACATTACATATGAGTGTATTGTTATATGGCTGCAATAAAAGCAGTTCAGTTTTGGAGACATACGCAAAGAGTTCATGTCACAGAAGTAAATAGTCTCATTTTATTATGGGCAGAGCAAGTAGCACCACCTATTATTAAGGTTGCCTGATACGTCCCAGTATAAGTCCCTATTTTCAATTGCTTATAACTTGGCTAGACTCTAACCATTTAGGATGAGATTTTCCATGCTGGGTGTCTAACTCAGGCAGAATTTTTTTTTTTAAATTACAGCCAAAGTGCTTCGGCCATTTCCGAGATCAAGGCTAAAGGAAAATACCTAGTTTTGCCCATGTTGAAATACTCTACCAGCCTTCCATGCTCTCGCCCTTCCATGATAAACATAGTATGTGATCATTCAATTAAAGATGGTTCCATGATGCATATGCATATGGTTCTGGCATTTCCTAGCTTTTGAATCCTTGACTTCGCAACCTTCATGTGTGTATGTCTAATATACGTATACAAAACTACATTACACGAACATTAAGGTAGCAAAGTCCAGCACTCAGAAGTTAGGAAATGCCAGAATTAAGGTGCATCCATGGCATCTGCACAGAATTAAGGCCATCTGGAATCAGATAGTGATAGTACGATTTTCTGTGTCAATGAGGCCAACTTAGGCATGGGAGAAGTAAATAATCAGATGATCAATCTCCCCACTTTCTTCCATGCTATCCCCTCCCAACTGAGTCCACAATGCTACAGCCTGCTTCAGATCCTCTCTCAAGACCCGCCTTTGCTGTGATTCATGCAAGAAGTCAGTCAACTAATGATGAGTGGTGGGTCTGATCACACTGACTTCAGTGGGCTTTGGGCCAGGTCCTAGAGCAGGGTTACAACCTGCCAAAACAACAACAACAAAAAACAAAATATCCCAAATCCATTATTTGGAACCACCCCGGTTCACGTTGTCAGCCTGCGTAATTGTAATATAGCCTATAACCCTCATCCTCTCTCCTGTTGTCTGTCACACTCAGTTGTCTTCTCTTAAGCCGACTCTGTGCTCTTTGGGACAAGCGTTGTCTATTGAGTGCTACCACAGTACTCATAAAAATATGACTAGATCCTGGAATTCAGTGAAGTTCTTGTATTAACTTTTTTCTGTGTTAGCTATAGTAACAGCATGTACTAGAATGTAAGATAAAGGTTCAGTGTTTATCTTAACTTGTTTATGTGCTTGGCTGCTGTTTCTCTCTGTTGGTAAAACTTGATTTTCATATTCCCCATGTTTGGCTCTGTACAATCACCCCGCTACTTAGCCACGCTTACCTCTTGTTTTTGGTTCCACTGTTTTTTCACTATTGCAGCTATTATGCCTGTTTTGTTTTCTGTTTCCCCACCTCCAAAAAGTTGGTAGGTGTCTTGAAGCTCTTTAAACAGAGAGGTCCCTCTTGGACACAGTAAGGTTTGAGGGATTGGTTGGAACAAATGGATGTGGGAAATTTCTTTCCTATACCTATCTCATAGAGCTGGAAGGGACCGAGTCTCGAAAGGTCATCGAGTCCAGCCCCCCTGCCTTCACTAGCAGGACCAAGTATTGATTTTGCCCCAGATCCCTAAGTGGCCCCCTCAAGGATTGAACTCACAACCCTGGGTTTAGCAGGCCAATGCACAAACCACTGAGCTATCCCTCACCCCTTGGCCAACCTGATTTGACTTTGATTGTTACAACAGTACTGCATCCAGTTGTTAGTTGTAAATGTTACATTTTTATGGGTCTTTTTCTGGTCCATTTCTTTCATATGTCTAATTCAGTGGAGTGGAAATAACAGGTGCTGAGGTTAGGGTAGTAGAAATGACATGTTTAATCACATAGCTCTCGCTGAACCCCTGTAAGAGGACTAAGTATGTACTGTTTACACTGTATATTTGTTTTTAATAACACATCTACTTGTGTCTCTCAGGTTTTGCAGTGGGGAAAGCAAGTGACAGGATGACCGCTTTAAGAAAAGTATGTATTTTTAATATTTCATACCTATTATCGTTATCAAATATAGAAATGTTCCTAAGTATCCGTGTTTAGTACACACTATTAATAGTTTTGCCTGGATACAAAATAAATAGTTTTGTTCATTTTAGTAATACAACAGCTGATAGTATGTTGTATTGTACCCTCTGGCTCACTTATTCATGGCTGTCCCAAATTGGAGGCTGCTGATACACACTTTATCTCTTGCAATTGACATGTTGTATTTGAAAAAATACATGAGCAGGGATGGCTCTGGGAACTTTATATACATTCATTTCAGAGTTGGAGTATCTTTGAAAGAAGGAAAAATCTTTATTAAAAAATCTAATTTTTAATTTTTCTTCCGACCCCTTTTTTGTATGTGATTTTATTTTGGTTAGGGGTTTTTGTTCATTTTTTTTTAGGACAAATACCCTTGTCTGTGGAGTTTCAGGTTACAATTTAAGATTTCTAATGCTCAGGCACCCCAGTCAGCATAGGTTTTCTGTTTTTCTCTGAAGCATAGTGGCTTTCTCAAGTCTTCCCTAGGTTTTAAAATGACACGTTGTTTCCAGGAATCCTACTCATATGTTGTAACGCCCAGCTCAGTTGTCATCAAACAGTAATGATAAAATAACCAAACTTTGATACCACTGTTACTGGGTGAAGATAAATCTATGTGGGACTGCATCCACTTAGTTGAAAACATTTTATTTGATTAGAATTGTTGAAATTCAGTATGGCATTGAGATGGACGAAAAGTGGCTATCATTTTCCTGAGTGTAGTTTTGTTTGGATGAACAGCTGCAGATTTGAGGTACTCCAGTCAAAGTAACTTTAACAATTATTGTAAGAAGAAATATTTTGCTTGTTTGTTTTCTAGACAAAGAACAGAGCAATTCACTATTTACACTATGTAGAGCGATATCAAAACCACACAAGTAAGTATGAAGGTTTTTTTAGACTCCTTCTTTAAAAGTTTCAAACTGGTGTTAAAAACACCAACCTGCAGCCAGCTGTTACAAAAGGAAACATAATAACTAAACTTTTTCTTGCCTGAATGTATTACATTGTAATTCTGCTTGTGTTGTTTCATTCCTTCGGTGTGCTCTCTTAAATCTCAGCCCCAGACTGTTCTGTCTAGACGTATTGATCGCGTCAGATAGTTCCCTGCCAACTGCTGTGCAGAAATAGTCACCATTATCTGGGATGAATATCCAGTTTACCCTTTGTTTTCATTCAGTCTCAAATCAACAATTATGGGAAGATCAACAAAGCGAAGTCGTGGCTTGGTCTCATAATATGGGTTGCTCTTCCCCATGCACTAAACTGGGAGAATTTTTTTTTTCCCCCCAAGTTTAAAATTTGAATCTCGAATACCTAAGAGATGCCAAGACTTTCAGACTCTTTATAACTCTTATAGCATTTATAGCTCGTGTAGATCTATGCGAGCACAGTTTGACCTCTGCTGGGCCGGCACCTTGTATAAGCCGCCTGCTTCCTAATGCTGACTTGCTGGCCCTTCCCAAACCACTTCACTTTTCCTAAGCACCCCAGCAAGTCACAGTCTCTTCCTGCAGCCCTCTGGAAAACAGGAGTGTTGGCAGCTAGCGCATTAGGGCAGGAGGAGTTCAGCGTTTGACGCTCTTTGGTAGCTCCAGAGGAACTCAGGTTCTCAGGAGATGAGCTCCACAGCAGGCAGAGTGTCCTTCTATATGTGTGTCGCATGCTAGCACAGTGGGCCTGATCCTGATTGGGGCTCTGCGCATTACTATGAAGAAAAATAATCTTCCTGCACACCTCCTGCTACCTTAGGGGAGAGACTGCATCCAGCAGAGCTCCTGAGTGTGCAGGAAGGAGTCCTGGTGCTGGTGCTGTCCAGGCAAACCGTTGGGGATTACAGCATTGAACTATGGCCATCGCTTTGCAATAAGCAGGTTTCAGAGTCTTCTAATGTGAAGCGACGTATGATTCTTCCTCATGTTCTGTTTTCTCTTTAAAAGACCCAAGGAATTCTAGACAGAAAACAACATTAAGAGAACGTGAACGTTGCATGGTCGAACGTTCAAATAAAAATACAAAGCCAAAGCTCGGGTTGCCCACAAAACAGGCTTCACTGTTGTTGCTTCTCAAATAACACAATTTAATGTCGTCTAAAATGTTTTCTAACCTTAAATACGTGTGTAGTATCTTCTAGTACTATGTACTGCTCTCTTTATACCAGACAGTCAGTGAAAAACATTAGTATACAGCTCTGTAGAATAATACATTATTACACGATGCATTATACATAATGCTACGATTTTGTCACGTAGGTCGTGGAAGTCACGGAATCTGTGACTTCCACCCCGGGGGCTGGGAGCTACAGGGTCCTGATGCCTCCCGCAGCGGCAGGGAACTGCAAGGTACCCCCGCTACCTGAGGCAGTGGGCCCCTAAGCTCCCAGCCACCATGGGCAGTGGGGGTACCCCACAGCTCCCAGCCTCTGCGAGGGATGGGGATCCCCGCAGCTCCCCGCCAGCCGCCCTTCTGCAGACCTCACGAAGGGTCTTGTTATATAATGGGAAAAGATAAGCAGTGGCGTCACACCCAGAGTTTTAGGACACGGGAGCTACTTACTAGTCTGGCACCTGACATCAGTGTTAGTTCCTTAAACCTAGTTGTGCACCATCCTGTCACAAATGGAGATGAGTAGCAGGGTTTTGGAAGGTGAATTAGATGCTCCAGTTAATAAGAATGGGAGGAGTGTCGGGCACATAAGCATCCAGCTGAAACTCCTTTCCCCCTCTCATCCTGCCACTCTTTTTATGGTTTTCCAATCACGTTTACTTGTAAGAAATATTTTTCTCTGAAGTATGTTGTGTGAAAGGCCCTTGGGAGCAGGAGTAAGGACTAAACATCAAGCACTGCAGAATGTCCAAAGGAAACAACACGAAAACATGGAATAATCTCTCTCTTTCAGTTGTAGTAATCTTGGGTGTTGTTTGTATCCGGTATCATTAAAAAAAATTTCAGACAGAAGTGATTTTGTTAAGTTTACTATGTCCCTTTAAGTCAATAAAATAAAGCTCTGAGGGTCCCCTTGGAGCTTATTCTGGGGCCAGTGATAATTCCACAGCCGTAGTCTGGGGCCATGTTATCAGCTGGCAGTTCTAGCACCCTGCAGAGCAGCACAGGGCTCTTCCATTGAGCCATCTTAGCCCAAGTGCCAGAACCCTCCCTAGAGATGTTGAGTCGCTCTGGGTATGTTGACACTGCGTTTTAAGACCATGGAGGTGAGTCTCGGAGCCTGTGTCTGCCGACTCAGGCATGCAGGACGGCGCTAAAAACAGCAGTGTAGACGGTGCAGCTCAGGCTCTGAAACCCACCCTTCATCGCCGGGCTTCAGCACCCGAGCTCCAGCCCAAGCCAACTGTCTTCACAGCTGTGTTCAGTGCCATAGCATGAGCCCAGCAAGCCCGAGTCTGTCGACCCAGGCTCTGAGACTCGCTGCCACAGGTTTTAAAATGCAGTGCAGATGTATCCTCTGAGGTAAGGTCCTATGTGTCCAGCTAGCTCCAGCCAAGCACTAAGGGGATTTGGATTGTGTCTCAGGAATAAAGCAACCTAAGGACTTGGGACAGTGGATAACTTGCAGGGAAACCCTAGGAACAGCTAAGCTTGGGGAGAAATCTTAGGCTGAGGGTTTTTCAGGGGTTTTTGTTTTGTTTTTTTGGGTGGGGTGAGAGGTGGTTTGTTCGTTACCACTAAACCTAAATCCCAGGAAGGAGGTAAGTTTGCGCCCTATATAAACACTGTGCAAAGCAGGGTGAGATCATAACCTGCTTATTAACTCTCTGTATTTTGCAAGTGACTGTTGATTCTATGTAATATTGCAGTAATATTTGCCGTTGTAAAAAGGTCATTTTGTTTTAGAATTTTACCTAGATGTGCCCTTCTGCTAAAATTCCTAAAAGAGAGTAAGCTATAATTTCCTTATCAGAGTTCTGGACTCTGTATATGTTGATATTCTGTAATTTAGTTGAACTGCATAATTCTTAGAGAATTATACTGTAACAATATTATTTTTATTTTCAAGTTTACCATGATATTACAACAACTTTTAAAAGAACAACCATCCGGATGAAAAAGCAAAACAAAGGTAATTAAAAACTGGCTTGGCACTTCTAAGCATTATTTACCAGCTCATTCATGTTCCTTTGACAAAGGAAAAACATACATACTGAAGTTAATTGTTCTTTGATGTAATGCTGTCATAAAAATACAGCCATTATATTTCAACTGCTGTTGGTTGCCAATTCCGTACATTAAAACTACCAGCCATTGCCATGTCACTATCATATATTTAAATCCTTGGTTTCCTCTCTTCCTGGTCCAATTTCCCTCCCACCATCTCTGCCTCTTCCTCCTCTCGGCACCCAATTTGTCTCCCCCAGCTACCTCCATTTTCTCTCCTTCCACCTTCCTCAGGGTCTCCTCCATGCTGCCTGGGTGTGGGAGCTGCTCTGGTGCTGGATGCAGTTCAGGACCATTTTCCGCCAGGAAATGATTAGCGACAAAGACCATTAGAGCCAGTGTAGGTGATATACTCTCCCCGCCTTACCCACTTGGTTTGTGCTCTGGTAACATGTCATCCCAGTTGTTTGCTCCCCTGTCTCCTCCCTTAGGGGGTGCTCTCCTGAGCCACCTCCTGCACTGTGTTAAGCTGGCATAGTGATGCTGTTCTTTGAGATTTGGATGTGCCTCATGCATGAGAGATTGGAGTCTTTTGAATAGGAGTGTCCATCAGGCCACACGTGCACCTTGCTCCTCGTGTTTCCATGCAAGGACATAAAGGGCGGGGTGGCTGTGACCCTTCCTCAGGTCCCTCTTACTGCCCGTGGCTGTGAGAAAGAACCTGCTACTCTCTTCTGAGCTTCAAAACTTGTTCCTTTTTGTCACTAATTTGGTCAAGAAACTTTGTCTTCACCCCTCTTCTTCCGCACATTGGATGTTTCCAAAACAAAGAAGCAGAAACTCTCCAGTACCCCTGTACAACGGGTTTGGGGCCTCGTGCTGGCCGCCACATCTCATGGCTATCTAAGCCATTGGGGTTCCTGCCCATCTTGAGAGGAACTCATCCCCCTCGCTGACAGGCACAGCCAGTGCTTCTCCTGCCTGGGAAGGACCATATACCTGTCCTTGTCCTCAGGGTCCCACATGTCCAGGGACACTCAGCTCAAGTTACACCTGCTAGAACAATCCATGTGAGTCACTTTGGACCCAGAGGAAACAGCAGCCACAAAAGCAGAGCTTAGAATGAGCCTCCACCTGCATTCCCTGGAACACACACCATATCCTGGGATCAGGGAGGAAAACGCAGCAAAAGGGTCATCAACAAAGCCCCAGCAGTAGGTGCTGCACCTATGCCCATGATGGAAAGGCTGATGCCGAGAGGCCAAGCCAGACGATGTAAAGACCACGCAGAGTCCTCTAGTAAGAAGGGTACAAAACACTACTTACTTCTCCAAAGACAAAACCTCTGAGACCCTCCATCAACACTGGAATGGTGCCCAAAAAAGAGCCAAATCCAACCCAATGCCAAGGAGCTGTCTGTGGAGGAATTGGTCTCTGGAGGAGACGAGCACTGAGTCTGTGTCACTCCCTGACACCAGCATTTGCAGAGACATGCTCCTCTTCACCCTGCCGACCTGCTCCTCACTGGCATCAAGTGGGAGTCCCTCTCCCCTGCCCTTAGAGGGTGACCCCCAGGAGAGTACTGAAGGGCCCTCGTTTAGAGCCCCGCAGATAAGGTGAGATTTGCACTGGGCCAACCACAGCCTCGACCAGGCCAGTACCCCACAGTCTGCTTCTTTGGCCATATTGGTTTTATTGGGGACCATCGGTGCATGTGTCCTGCAGCAGATTGCCTTTTGCACATCCCGGACAAGGAGGAGACCCTGTTCTCCAGGGGCATCGTTAGCCAGGCCACCCACAGAGGAGCCAGCCATTGCTCCACACAAGCAGGAGATAGTGGAGAGACAGCCACAACCCCCATCTCCACCTGAGGACCCAGCCTCATTGCCTGACAAGGCAGTGACACCAGCCCCTACGCTGAGCACCGGTGAACTCAAGGCATTCCAAAATCTCCTGTCCCGTATTTCAGAGATCCTGGACTCTAAATGAGTGGAAGAGAGATACCAGGTGTCGTGAAGGGCTTTGAACATTTCTAGGCCCACTCAAACCCAGGATCCCCGGTGGTGGTATCAGTGCAGGAGAAGTCAAAGTCTGCAAAGGGCATGGCTAAGGGTAAAGACCTCTTTGGGCACAAAGCATTCTCCTCTACTTCACTGCCGCACCGGGTTGCAAACTACCAGGCCTTGTTTGCAAAACATAACTTCCTCACTTGGGTAAGGGTCGCTCCCTTCCTGCCTCTGATCCCACAGGAGAACAGAGAGAAGCTAAAAGAAATCATGAGTAGGCCAAATGGTCACTAAAATCGTGGCCATCGTCCGACACAGGGTGCGAGGTCAGTGCCCATGTCTGTCATGATGAGGCAAGATCATGGGTTCTAACGTCCAGTATATCAACGGCAGTTCAAGCCCCCAGAGAGGATCTGCCCTTTGGAGGGATGGGGAGGTCTTTAGTAGCAGCAGAACAGACAAAGCTCTCCATTCGCTGAAAGACTCAAGGGCTGTGCCGGTCTTAGGTGTTTAGGAATACCGACTTCCTCATCAGAAACCACATCAACCAGGCAGAGCCAGAGGACATCACCTTACTGTTGGGGCTGACGGCCCAAATACCGACCCAGGAGAAGACCCCGGTATGCCAGAGGCCACCTGTTGTCACTGTCCTGCACTGTACCCCCTGTGCCCTCACAGGGGCAGTGGGGTTGATGGCAGTGCTGGCTAAGGCTGCCACCGCCTTTGGGAGCGGCCTTGCCCCTTTCTTTTAGCTGATTGATTCAGGTGGAACTCTGAGACCCTTTGGAGAGCCACGCTCACGCATGCTGGAAGAAAAAACCTCGCTTACCCTACGAGTTCTGCGAGATGTGGCTGTCAGTGTAGATCCCACAACCTGCCCTCTAGTCCCGCTTTGAGTCCTCAGCTAACCGGGGCTTCAGTCTGCGAGGGCGCTGAAGGAGAGTCCTGCCCATGCAGCCACGACACATGCTGCTATTCAAAAGACTCTGATATCGCGTGCACGAGGCGTGTGCACACCTGCTGCGGGATCCACGCTGCCTGCAGCACTTGGAAGAACCACAGTTTTATTGTAGGGTGGGCAACCGTTCTTTCTCATGACTTACCTAATTCCTGGACCTAGTGTACTTATACCAACCCCTGACCATGTCTGGATGCACTCCAGCCGTATGTTCTGATGTCTCACTAACGTAGACTGTAACACAGATATCTTTAGGAGGGGCTTGTTTAAACTCTTAGCATTTTAACATGCAGCCATTCAGCTTATTGTTGTTTTATTTTCAACATATTTAGTTTTATATTCTAAGTACCTTCTATTTTAAAAACAAACAAACATTCATTATGTCATAAGTTGGCAGTAAAGGCCAAATTTATAGTTTCCAGCATAGACCTGACTTCATCTGGAAGGACATAATTTATGAGTTGTTTATGACTGCTTTCAGAGGTGAACAAATACAGTCAGTAAAGGAAATCACGTTCCCAGAGGACAGGTTTAGACTACTGCTGAGTGACTAATCAGCGCTCTAACTGCAATAGACAGTAGGGACACACATACAGCTATATGGTCCCTTCTTTGTTTATAACCCCCATTGCATGATAGCAGCAAGTTTCCAACTACCAATGTGTTCTCAAGGGTTGTTATGTTTCCTGAGTAGTAGAAATCACTTGGGGATTGGTTCACAGTAAGCCAGAGGCCTGCAGTAGTCCAGAAATACTGCCCATTGGGTTCAGTTGCTTAATTATTTCAATATTCACAGATTAACAGTATTTTTAGTAGGCTGGTACACTGAAGCTTTGCAAGTACCGTTTGATTTTGTTGCTTACATGTTTGTTCTGTACTGTCATATTACAACAGTTGCTAATATACAAAGTTATTAGCATAACATGCATTCTGTTAGCATCTAAAAATTAGTGTGAATCCTATACTAGTTTTCTAGGATGAAAAACTTTATTTTTTCAGTAAAACTTCTGTTAATGTGAAAGTGAAATCTTAATGTGGGTTAGAATATTATTTATAAAGCAACAGATACAGAGTCAAATTGTCCCCCGCATTTAGATTCCTACAGCTCCGTTGAATTTAATGAGGTTATAAGTTTATAAATAAGTAAAATTTTCCCTGTAGTGTTCCAGGCTAGTCAGTACAAAGAGATCTCAATATCCCTTGCAATATTTTAAAGCAAAAATATCCAAAGACCAGCAGTAATGCTACTGAACTAAACACTTGAGCAAACTGTTATGAACAAATGCTGTTATTAACGTAAAATATCAATGTAAAGCTCTCATTTGGAACAATTAGATTCTGCCTATGAGAAACAAAACAAGACATTCCTTCCTTATCTCTGTCATGCTGTCTGGAGTGGCTCACAACCATGAGTGCCTATCTCAGGGCAGACTGTCAGAAACAGGACTGACACCCCAAACTGGTAGTGTGTTCTATAATTAGATTTCACCAAGCCAGTAACAAATGGGAACTCCTGGATCACTATAGCAGTCTTACCCTGGAGTCAGACAGTCTCCTTAGACTCTCCCGTCTGTCTTGCTACCCAGGCAAACTGGACTTAGTGATAAATGGTCACTTACATCAAAAATCCCACCACATTCAGGTTGCTCCCTGTCCCAAAAGACCAGTCACTTACCCCAGGTCAGTTGGTACCCCAGATCTTACACCAAAGATGGCGCCTGTAGACAATCCTGTTATAAACTAGCTAAAGGTTTATTAACTAGGAAAAAGAAGTGTTATTTACAAAGAGCAAACACATACACACAAATGAGTTGTGATCCAAATCCTAAGAGTGACAGATTTGTAATGATCTGTCAATTTGAAATGTCTTTCAGGGCAAATCCAGGGATAAACCTGGGTGAGCTCTCGGTCCAATTTAGAGTCTCTGGCCCTGTAAGAGTTCAAACAGCAGAGCTGAAAAATTCTCTTGTGACCCTGTTTTATCTTTTACAGTCAGGCTTGGTCTACACTACAGAGTTAGCTCAACATAAGGCAGCTTACAGCGCCCTAATTATGTGAGTGTCTCCATACAATGCTGCTTCCGCCGAAGTACGTGGCCCTCTACACCAACATTATAACTCCACTTCCACGAGCGGCGTAGCACTTTCTGTCCATGTAGCTTGGGCAACGCAGTGCCCGTGTAGACACTGCTTTGCTTGCATTGGCTGTTGGCTGTCAGCCCCAAGCTGTCTCAGATGTCGCAAAACAAAGCCTCACCTTTTCCCCATCTAACGTTTCTTCCAGAAAAGGTCCTCCAGTAGTTTAACCTCCGACTGACACCCTGCCCATTCTTCGTATATGTGAGAACCCCTGACTGATCATGCTTATAGCAGGAAATGTAGATGTATGCGTTTTGTTCTGTGTACGTACGTGTGTCAGGGGAGATGGGTGCCATACTCCCATTTGTGTCCTTAAAAACCTCCCCCTAAATGTATACATCTGCCTGTGTCCCACATTAAACAGTATGGCCTGTTCTTTCCCAATAGGATGAGATCATGAATCCATAATAATGCTTTGTGCCTTTGGATCATTTGGCCTTCCTCCTGACCCCAGAATGGTACCTACCAGTCCTTCCATAACACTTCTCTAGAAGAATTCTAGATCCGGTTATAAAAATCAAAGCCGTATTCTGTTTATAGTAAGCAAAAATAGCATTTATTGGCAATTTACACAGTAGAAAATATACCAGAAATAAAAACTTGATTAAGAAATATGTTTTAGCATCCAGCTTATGAAAACGAGCTCTGATTTTATGTCTCTGGGGCAGTAGAAGAAAGACAAAGATTACAGAATGTTTCTCTTGTATTTGGCCTGTCTGTGTAACATTTCATCCTGGAAGAAATGTGAATATGCACAGCCAGACAACTTCTATAGTATTCCCTCGGCTGTCAGACAGTGTCGCTTGTTGCAATACACAAGTGTTTGATTTCATTATTGCTCTAGCAATATAGTATCCATTCTTTGCTCTGAAGCGTTACCCAAAAGGACATTTACTGCTCTTTGATTATTTTTAGAATACACAAGATTTCATTTTCTTTCTCATCCAGTTATAGCATTTGTTGATTTTTTTCTATACAGGTTTCAGAGTAGCAGCCCTGTTAGTCTGTATCCGCAAAAAGAACAGGAGTCCTTGTGGCACCTTAGAGACTAACAAATTTATTTGAGCATAAGCTTTCGTAGGCTACAGCTTACTGTAGCCCACGAAAGCTTATGCTCAAATAAATTTGTTAGTCTCTAAAGTGCCACAAGTACTCCTATTCTTTTTTCTATACAATACGCTTTGTGTTATATCTTTTCTTTGTATTGTGTCAGCAGTTCTAATTGCACAAAACATTCATACATATTCAAGTATTCTTTGCTAGAGAAAACAATCTCCTCTTCCTGTTTTTTAACTGATTGGTCTAGGTCACACATTTCTTGAAGCATTTTCAACGCTGCATGAAATATTCATACTAGTGACTACTATGTTCTGGACAAACCCTATTTGGGATTAAATTAGAAGTATAATTCTAATTTAACATTTAAAATATTAGATCAAATGTCTATATATAGTTAAATTGTCAGAACATTGTTGTAAATCAGTGTTACAAATCACGTGTCCATGCTGGTTCCTTGCCCATATTAGCTAATGGTATCTGTGGGGTTCTATAGATGTTTAAAGTCCTACTATTCATATGCTACCTCAACCCATGCTTAGCATTACAGAAGCTAAATCCAAAGCTGTAACAGAGTAAGCTGTCTTCCCCATTAAAACAGTCATGATGGTAACCTACAAAAATAGTCACAGTGAAATAGGTGCATGATTTGTAAACTAATTTCCAAGATTAACTGCACAGGCAAAATGCCAAATAATTTGTAAAATGCAGCAATATGGCCATGAAGCACTATAGCAATATCCTATGGCTGTCTTTAATATAGAGGAAAAGTTACAACACTTCAAAACCTCCACTGTAGTAACAATGCCATGAGGCAAGGCATATGCAGATTCATCTTCCGTTAAGGTATCTTTTCTCCCTACTTGGTAACAGCACTCTAGCTCCTATTTCTATGTCCTGAAGCCTCTTGTTTTGCAGTATTATAGTTGGTGCGGTACTTTATAAACTCCTTCCCCACTAATTTACAGCATTTCTCTCAATAAATGGTCACAAAAGACAAAGATTTTGAGATTTTTAGTACAAAATTTGTAAAACTAAGCTCAGTATTGTTTTGAGTATATTAGTTTTTTCTCTTCTTAACTTCTTACTTTCCTTAGCTAAGCTACCTTCATAACTGTAATTTGTTATAAAGTATATGTAACATCTAATTCTCATAGTCTAATAGTACATATTAGACAATCAAAAGTCTGTGGTTAAAGAGAACTTTTTATTATGGAGACAGTTAAAACCTAAATGCAAACTTAGCTTTAAAAAATTAATTTGCTATATTTGAGGGTGCCAGTATTTTCTTACCTTCTGATCTGTATTTGGTTAGTTACCCAGAGAATGTAACAGTTTATTCCATTAACATGTTGTACTTGATTTTTATTAGAGCCCTGAACGTTTATTTTATTAGCAGGAATTAACTTCAAATAGCTTCCTTTTGTGACTAGCTTATATCTTTGTTTGGCATGTGAAAAATGTTCAGTAGTTTTTAGGCTCCTTTAAAAGCTATGCTTTTAAGTGGCTCCACTGATTAAACGACGATAACATAATGCGGAGCTCTCCAGAGCCCATCCCCTCCCTCACACTTACAGAACTGCTGCTTTGCAAATGGAATACTTGTGCTCAATTTATGTTGGGAACAAATCTTGGCCCGTGGTCGATTGTCTAAATTGCAAGACTGATTTTCATCCATTAAAAACCTGCAGAAAGCTGTGTTTGGACTAAGGGGGGAGAAAGACAAGAAGCAAAGCCAGGGAACTGGAATATTGTGGACCATTAACAAATGAAAAAGATTTATAACCTTTCAAAGACCATTCAGATGTAATTGTATCGAAAACTTGATTCTGTCTGTGAGCATAAAATCAACGCTTTCTCAAACGGCGGAAGAATAGCGTCAGATGATTATAATTTGTTTTCTAATTATAGGTTAAAAGAAGAAGAAAATGTTAATGTAGTAAAGCCTGCAGTATTGTAATAGATCCCCCCCCCCCCATTTACTCAGCAACAAGACTGTCCCGCAGAGTGGAGTAATCTATAAGAGCTGTCTTTGCAGGTTTTAAATAAAATATTTAAATCTATTGCACACGGGCTTTTAAAGATTTATAGACCTAGGTCACATGAAACAGATCTTACTGGAGAACTAGCGCAAAATTAAAAAAAAGAAAAATACCTTTTCAGTAAAATACAGCAAGTTTTAGTAAAACATTTGCAGTTAGTACTAATGCATTATAATTATGCAATAGAATCAATACAAAGTTTACATCCATCCACCCAACTACTCAGATTGTTTCTCTTTGAATGCCTCGCCAATCTGCTAGAATTCTTTGAAGGGGTCAACAAGCATGACGCAGTGAATACTGTGTACTTGGACTTTCAAAAACCCTCTGACAAGGTCCCTCACCAAAAGCTCTTAAGCAAAGTAAGCAGTCATGGGATATGGGGGAAGATCCTCTCCTGGATCAGTAACTGATTAAAAGATAGGAAGAAAAGAGTAGGAATAAGTGGTCAGTTTTCATAGTGGAGCGAGGTAGATAGTAGCATCACCCAGGGTCTGTACCGGGACCAGTGCTGTTCTACATATTCATAAATGATCTGGAAAAGAGGTAAACAGTGAGGTGGCAAAATTTGCAGATGATACAAAACTACTCAAGATAGTTAAGTCCCAGACCGACTGCGAAGAGCTACAAAAGGATCTCACAAAACTGTGTGACTGGGCAACAAAATGGCAGATGAAATTCAATGTTGATAAATGCAAAGTAATGCACATTGTAAAACATAATCCCAACTATACAAATAAAATGATGGAGTCTAAATTAGCTGTGACCACTCAAGAAAGAGATCTTGGAGTCATTGTGGATAGTTCTCTGAAGACATCCACTCAATGTGCAGTGTCAGTCAAAAAAACGAACAGAATGTTGGCAATCATTAAAAAAGGGATAGATAATAACACAGAAAATATCATATTGCCTCTATAAATCCTTGGTATGCCCACATCTTGAATACTGTGCGCAGATGTGGTCGCCCCATCTCAAAAAAGATACATTGGAACTGGAAAAGGTTCAGAAAAGGGCAACAAAAATGATTAGGGTTATGGAACAGCTTCCATATGAGGAGCGATTAATAAGACTGGGACTTTTCAGCTTGGAAAAGAGAGGACTAAAAGGGGATATGATAGAGGTCTATAAAATCATGACTGGGGTGGAGAAAGTAAATAAGTGTTATTTACGCCTTCTCATTACACAAGAACTAGGGGTCACCAAATGAAATGAATAGGCAGCAGGTTTAAAACAAACAAAAGGAAGTATTTCTTCACACAACGCACAGTCAGTCTGTGGAACTTCTTGCCAGAGGATGTTGTGAAGGACAAAACTATAACAGGGTTCAAAGAAGAACTAGATAAATTAATGGAGGATCGGTCCATCAATGGTTATTAGCCAGGATAGGGTGGGATGGCGTCACTAGCCTCTGTTTGCCAGAAGCTGGGAATGGGCGACAGGGGATGGATCACTTGATGATTCCCTGTTCTGTTCACACACACAGACCGGATACTGGGATAGATGGACCTTTGGTCTGACCCAGTATGGCCGTTCTTATTTACATCAACATGAGTATGAAGAATGTGGAGGATAATAAATCTGCAATATTTTATCCTCAAAAGAAGATTCTGAATGCTTTCGCTCTTCACAGTCTAATTGCATGGCCATTTTTAGGCTACCACTGACTGGTCTGCGGTATCCTAGTTTTTTTTATTCAAGTTGTAATGATTTTGCTAGCTTTCATGTGTCATTTACATCTGATTTTTTTCCAGGGCATGGTCTTCATTGCCATCGAGCCATCATTACCATCTGCAAGCTAATTGGGATTACAGACATGTATGCCAAACTTTCTGGATCGAACAATCTACTTAACCTCACCAGAGCTCTCTTTAAGGGTTTAGCAAAACAGGTAAATTTTACAGTCTGTACTTGCAGTCGTATTTGCGATGGTCAAAAGGTGAAATATAATCTATACTTTGTGATATAGAACAGAATAAATTCTAAGTTCCAAAAGTAACAAAGTTCAATTGAATTCTACAATTCCAGGAGAAAACAGAGTTTGAATTTCAATCTCCTCTTTCCACTCCCTCAGCAGTCATTAGTCACTTACAGCTGTCCATCAGCAACTCATATGCATTCAAGCATAAAGTGCCTCAAGGGGAAATCTGAATTTGTGGGATTAATTTGCTTTTGTCAGTGACATTTAAAAAGCGCAAACAGATAAAGCCTTAATCCTACTTTTATTGCTGTTATTTCGTCAGTCACATTTTGGGTTGTCTCTGTTGGTGTACTGAACACAATCATTGCCTCTCCTGAGAGTGTAGCTACAGTGCCTGAGAACCAGGGCCGGCTCCAAGTTTTTTGCCGCTCCAAGCAAAAAAAATTTCCCGCACCCGCCCCAACTCCGCCCCTTCCCCGCCCCATTCCAACCCCTTCCCCAAATCCCCGGCCCCGCCTCTTCCCCCAGGCACGCCGCATTTCCCCTCCTACCCCTCTGGGAGGGAGTAGGGAGAAGCAGAGCGGCGGTGCGCTCGGGGGAGGAGGCGGAGGTGAACTGGGGGGGAGTGGTTCCTCTGCCTCCCCCAGGGTTACTTCCTGCGGCCCTCCCCGCCCCCCCCCCCCCACCGCCGCAGCTCACCTCCGCTAAGGGCCGGCTCCCGGCTTTTTGTGCCCCAAGCAAAAAAAAACAAAAAAACAAAAAAGGAGCCTTGGGAATTGCCGCCCGGAGCACATGCTTGGAGCGCTGGTGCCTAGAGCCGGCCCTGCTGAGAACTAGTGGGTAGGAGGCTGTAGCCCTGACTGCTGTGGTCCAGTCCATAGTCAGCTGACATTTTAAATATAGTCTGCACACACACAAAAATACAATTCTCACATTTTCTACTTTAATCTGTTGCTAGTCTAGTTAAAGAATTGCAGGTGCTTCTTACAGCTTTTTTTAAACAATACTGTTGTAGATTATCCATGGGTTGTAAGAAGCTCAAGTGATTTAGGAGCGTTAGCCCTATTGACTGAAGCACTTTTGGAAATATATTCCTTAGCTAGCAGGACTGAAAAGTAGCAAAATGTTTGTGTGAAAGGAAAAAGAGGCCCATTTGGTGTATCAATGCTTTAAGAGATGTTTATTAAATTAGTTCTTTTTGGTACTCTGAACGGGCAGCAGAGGTGTTTGCTGCTATAAGTGAATACCTATTCTGAAGAATGAGGCTTTAATTAATAATTTTTCTTGGTGGTGGGGGAAAGATTGAAAATCAAATGAACAGAATTTCCTTGAATAACAGAAGTTACTACCTTGAAAACCGTGTGCCGTGGACAGCACAGCTACTTTGTTATTATTGAAGCAACAAGATTTCTATTAACCTGCCTTGTGTCTTCAGGATAATGGCAAGTGTACTTTGCCCATGGGAAGTTTACCATACAACATCTAACATCCAGTTACCTGCCCATCTGTGAGATCTACTTCCTGGGGGACATTCATTTAATTTAACTAATCTTCAGTCAGTTCTTGACAGGGCAGGACTATTTGGCCCTGTCACGCGTATAATAAACAGTGCTTTTGCTATGTTGCCTCGTTTTGTTACTGTATGTTGTTACTATCCCACTGCCTGCCTTCATCATAGGCCAGTAGCCTTTCCAGAAAGCGGCACTGCCGGGAATGACCCTACAGTGCTAGCAAATCAGCAGTCCCGGGACTACAGCATCGCAGCCAGAATTCCCACTGTTCGCACCATTCCCTGGATGTTCTACACACGCTTACGTGTTCCAGGAATCATTTCTTTTGTTTACATACAACATCTGAAAACTGACACTTTCTGTTGCTACTTATGCCATTTAAGCAGGCAAACAATGTTCAACACTGGTATGGAGGTAAATACAGAATGGAAATTATTTAGATAGATCAGATAGGCTGAACTTTGTCCTGGTTCAGTTCTTTCTTGTGACATTTATAGAATCTTTTTTTTTTTTTTTAACCCCTCAAACAGGAAACCCATCAAGAGCTAGCAGATCAGAAAAGCCTCTACGTGGTAGAATTCCGTGAGGAGTGCGGCCCCCTGCCGATCGTCGTTGCTTCACCCAATGGAGACGTCAGGAAGGAACCAGAGCCTGTGGATGAGGTTCCCAATACCAAGCTGGAATGGAGCGAAGTGAGAGGAGCTCAAGGAATGAAACGTTCTTCCTGGGCAAATGTCAAAAGGACAGTGTGGTGAAGAGCTGGGATCTGCCCCTGCCAATATTCAAAGAGGTACCGCAGCACAAACCCAGAGAAAGTCCAGCTCAGACGGATGATTTGGCTGGGCGTGCACTTCAGCACCATTCTGTGTTACTGCTGCTCTGCCTTGGATGCTCAGCAGCCTCATTGGCTTTTCTGCAAACTTCTCTTGCCATCCACATTCCGCTAATGAACAATCTGATGTGCAGCCACGCTGCTTTCATACGCACCAGTTCTCTGCTGCTGTCCCTAGACCTGGTCTGTAATCAGGAAACCCTAGTTTTTTCTTTACAGATATTTAGGAAACTATTAAAAACATTACTAAAATAAAACCAAATCATTCTCATCATTTAATGTGCTGCATTTTTCCCCAAAGCTGCTTACATTTCTGTATGTGCTTTCAGAGTTCAGCATGTTGTGCGAGGATAAATGTTAGTACATTGACTCTCCGCACCTCTGGACCATGTAATCTAGTCCAGAGTGGGAGGGTAGGGATCGCTGTGAAATTAGAGGGGCGGAAGTGTTGGCGGAGGCGTGTAGGATGAAGGGAGGCCGAGGGCTGGGGCAGAGTTGCTGGAGGTGAGACGGAAGATTTACTTGGGGGAGGGGGATGGGGAAGGACAACAGGAGGAAGCAGAAATGGTTTGAGCAGGGCCAGAGGAAGGCAGGGGGGATGGGGAGATGGTGATAGGAGGAGGGCCGCAGAGTGAGGTGTGATGAATCAGTGGCAGGTGCTATCCGTGTCTAGGCCAGTGTTTCTTGAGCTTGTCGACCGACCCCTCAGTCAAAGTAAATAATAATCATTCACAACCCCCTGACGTTTACCATAAAAGAGTGATAGAGATATCAGTGCTAAGCCAGTATAATTGATTTATGTGCGTGGTTTGGGCGGCTGACAAAGAATAGTTGGACCTTGAAGGGGAAGGTTGCATGAGGAGTGGGGAATTCAGATTTTCTTTGCTTTAGATTGCAATACATTTTTTAACGATTCCTGACACTTGCCTTTCATGGCCCACCAGTGAGACACACGGCTCTAGACTAGAGCAATGGGGCAGGCTGGCTGGGGCACAAAGATGAGCTGCAGGAGAAGTCATTTGGCAGCCAGCGAGGGGTAACTGTTAACACAGATGAGGACGTTTCACCAGATGGTAAAGAGTACAAATGTCTGAGGGTGACCCTTCCTCCCAAAACACCCTGCATTCCCCTCTGCTGATTGGGAGAGCATCCTGCTTGGCTGGCTTTAGCAATGCAGCTTGAATTGGTACAGCCCACCCCACTGTCCACTCCCAGCCTGGCCCAAGCCTTCCTGGCTGCAGTGAGGATGGCCGCAGAGGAGCTCCGAGGTCGCCAGCAGGAGCTAACAGTCTACAGGTCTTCAAGTGCTGGTCCCGCTCTGTATTCCACACACAGCTATGCACATGCACCCGAGTACGGAAATTCCTGCAAGCAGTGTCTGTTGGGCCCCCCCATGCACAGCTGGTCTCCTTCTGCTCCCAACCGAGAGCACAAGAGGCAGTGCAGGCCGACACATCTCCAGTTCCTCGTTACCACCACGTGGCCTGAGTCAGAATCCTGTGTCCTCCCTTCCTTCAGCTCCTTTGTAGACCCTGTCAATACAATTGCCAATAGTTTTATCCTTCTGAGCCTGTTAGCTAGTAGTTTATAGTTTAGTTAGTATACTGCATTTTTCCCCCCTTCCTGGAGATTCCCTGCCCGGGTCTGGGACTATGCTCAGAGTCCCAGGCTTCAAGAATTGTCTCTTTTGCCCTCACTCCTTCCCTGCCGGCCAAATGGGGGTGTAGATTATCTCCTGCCCCAAGAGACCTCAGGTCTCTCCATTAGTTTGATGCAAGTCCCCCTCTCAGCAATTAGTGCCTTCCTCCCTCCGATAGATGGACACTGCTTTCACTCACCCAATTACAGTATGTTTTATGAAGGGCCTAACCAGGACCTTCCCACCACTGATCAAACCTACACCTCAGTGGGACCTGAATCTCTCCTGTCAACACTCACCAGACCTCCGTTTGAACCCTTAGTGACATGCTCCATGTCCCACTCGTCCAGGAAGGTTGCGTTTCTGGTGACTATCGATTTGGCCAGAAGAGTCAGCGAGCCGGGAGCCATCCTGGCAGACCCTCTCTACATCGTTTTTCAGAAGGACAAAGTTTCCCTTATCTTGCATCCTAAATTTCTCCCCCAGGTTGTTTTTGAATTCCACATTTGCCAAAGTCTCCACTTACCTGTCTTCTTTCCAAAGCTCCATGCTTCTACCGAGGAGAAAAGACTTCACTCCCTCAGCGTCTGGCATGCCCTGGCGTTCTACCTGCAAAGGACCAAACCAGTCAGAAAGTCACCAAGACTTTTTATCACCATAGCAGAAAGATCGCGTGGGCAAGCTATATCCTCTGAAAGAATTTCTAAGTGGGTTTCGGGATGCATCCGAGCGTGCTGCAGGTTAGCACACATCCTTCTCCTGACGGTGTCCGCTCACTCCACAAGAGCACAGGCTGCCTTTACAGCATCCCAACAGCAGGTCGCAGTACAAGACATTTGCAGGGCGGCCACCAGGAGCTCCAGTCACACGTTCGTGACACACTGTGCCTTAGGTCACACCTCAGCTGCGGACGCAGCCAGGGGATCTGCAGTGCTGCAAGCATCTTAGCCGTTGGCTTCCTCGCACCCGGCTCCAGTCTGAGCACTGCTTGTCAATCACCTGCAAGTGGAACACACATAGGGACCAGCCCTCCAAGAAGAAATAGAGGTTATTTACTGTAACTGGAAGTTCTTCCTGATGTGTGGTCCTTATCTGTATTCCACTACCCACCCGCCCTCCCCTCTGCTTCAGATCCTCTTGGATTTGCAGTACGATGAGGAGCTGGAGAGGTGGTGTCCCACACTGGCTCTAATACCCTCAGTCAGGAGCACGAGGTGACCTATTGTCCTGTCTCAAGGCAGCATCCTGGGCTCCTTTCTACTTCTAGGTGCTTCAGCCATTCCTGACGAGATGGGATCCCCCATGGACACTGTGCACAATGGAATTAAATGTGCTGCATCGTGACGGGGCCTATGTGTTATGCTTCTAAGACGCACACGGGATCTTTTTCAGGGAAAAAGGCAATACACCGCATTTATTGAGAATACAGCAGTTAGCATATGCTTTTCAGTCTCTCACACACACACACACCATGCATACGGTCCCGCCAGTCGATGTTACCAGTCCAGAGTCTGGATCACAGAGGGGAGCCGGGCTCTGTCAGTCGCGATCCGATGCTCCTGGAGTTGTGGCAAGACAAACCCAAAGTCCCATGGCAAAGCACCCTGTTCTTATAGTCCTTTTTCTGCGTTGAAGTCTGTGGATTTTGCTGTGTCATTTATGACCGGTTACATCCTTAATTGGTGTTATCTTTTGATGTTAACATTCCAAAGCACCTCCAGGGTCATCCGGTCCTGGTTTGGATTTAATCAATTGTCTTGTTTTCAGGGGTGCCAGCCTCCACCTCAGGGTCGTCAGTCTGCCCTTCCTCAATTATGGATGCGCATTGATGGTTCTCTGGTGTCGTTAAGTGTCTTCACTCCTTCCTTGACCATCTGACTTTAACAATGGCCTTCACACCTTATCTTTTTCTGATGCATACACTCCTTATTCACAGTCTTTTACAGAGACCTTCAAAGATATACAAACAGCAGTGTTTGTTTCATGTTGAGCAAAAAAGACATTGTAAATTAAACCTTACTAAATCTTGTGACCAAAACAGTTCACATTGGGGCCCAGGCCTTCAACATGCCTCTAATCTCACTAACATAGACACAATACAAGATCCTGTCTACTTACTACCTTAAAACAAAGAAATTGTATATTTAACTAAAGGGCCTAATTTGTAATACATATAGGAAACAAGACCCCATAGTAAACATTGTAACTTATCCTAAAACAGAGGGTGACCATAATCAGCCATAAGGATTGTTCTGGTCTGTCCCTGACCAGTTGCGGACCAACAAAGATTGGAGAGCTTAACATCAGTGCAGACACTGGCAGTCTGTCAGATGCATTTCTACCAATGTCCCAGAGGGTCATTCCTTTCTGCTATTCAGAAAAGGTTGCTGGCAGGATGATCAAATCATACATNCTGACTTTAACAATGGCCTTCACACCTTATCTTTTTCTGATGCATACACTCCTTATTCACACAAACACTTTTACAGAGACCTTCAAAGATATACAAACAGTAGTGTTTCATGTTGAGCAAAAAAGACATTGTAAATTAAACCTTACTAAATCTTGTGACCAAAACAGTTCACATTGGGGCCCGGGCCTTCAACATGCCTCTAATCTCACTAACATAGAGACAATACAAGATCCTGTCTACTTACTTACTTACTACCTTAAAACAAAGAAATGTATATTTAACTAAAGGGCCTAATTTGTAATACATATAGGAAACAAGACCCCATAGTAAACATTGTAACTTATCCTAAAACAGAGGGTGACCATAATCAGCCATAAGGATTGTTCTGGTCTGTCCCTGACCAGTTGCAGACCAAGAAAGATTGGAGAGCTTAACATCAGTGCAGACACTGGCAGTCTGTCAGATGCGTTTCTACCAATGTCCCAGAGGGTCATTCCTTTCTGCTGTTCAGAAAAGGTTGCTGGCAGGATGATCAAATCATACATTAATACATTTAATACCTACTACATTATTATAACCGTCAATCATTATAACCTCTAATACAAATATAAAATCCTACGCCTACATATGTGGCTCAGATTCATCACCGTATCCTCAGGGGAACATTTGCAGAACCTCCTTTGGGGCCCTAGGTGACAAGTTCGGGGCAATCAGAAAAAGTGAGGGGCATATTTTCCAATAGACTAGGGGCCCCATCTCGGGAAACGTTCTCCTATCTGGCCATCCAAGCTGGTTGCTGGGGCTCAGGCCCTGAAATACTCAGAGCTCCATGGCTCCATAGTGCTCTCCCAGACAGCCCGTGTTTCCAGTCCTCCTGCTCTTTGAGGCCGGGGCCTTCTTTCTGTTTTGTGTTCGTACAGCACCTCACACAGCAGAAGCCTGGTTCATGGCTAAGGCTCCTAGGTGCTACTTCAGTAAAAATAACGGGGTCCCTGAGGCCTATTGGAGAAAGTACAATACTCACACCAGCCTTTGAATGAATGCATATTGGCACCCTTACCACCGCAGTTCGCAACCAGAGGGGCCTGGGGAGCAGTTTCTGGGGCCGGTTGTTTGTTGTCCATGGTGACCCGGCTGCTCGTTGGGTGCTGTCTCCTCGTTTTCCAACTGCCAATCACAGGAGAAGCTAAAAATACATGAAACACGGTTGTAATGTGGCCTTTCCATGTAAGCAGTTACTGCTGCTGCCGTGTGGCCCTTACGGGGTCGCGAACGGAAGGGGAGGCGTCCATGACCTGCTGTAAGCCAGTCTGTGAAAAAAGGTGAGAACTAACTTACTCGCCGTCCGTTCCGTTCCGTACGATCGCCATGGCTGAAACACAGCAGCCATTGTATACGATCCGTGTGTGTAGTGGGGGCCCCACTGAACCCCCAGAGGGTTTTTAGTGCACCTTGTCTTTACTGCCACAACCCCAGTGTTGTTTGACACACCTTTCAAGAGTATCCTGCAAACTTGTATTTGTGGTTCTGATACCAAAGGCATTGAAGTGGGTATGATGTAAATGCTGCGGTCTCCTAAAGACTGCAGTGAGATGGATGCATTTGGACTTGGTTTTCTTAGTCTAGGCTTCTCCAGCTCTGGTTAGCTGAACCGTGAACACTCCTCAGAATTCTAATCTATGGGATGAGCACCGTGCCTGATAGACTCCAAGCTTTGCTAGCTAAAGGAAGATATTGCAGTCAGAATCCTTCCCGCGCCATCAAACGTTGCTTAGCTATATAGGTAAAAATTGCACCAATTGTATTTACTACAGATTTTCCCTGTGGTTTTAAATACAACTGCTGGGGAAAGGCAATAAGAAGCAAGGGCGATACCTATTAGTTTCACCACCGAGAACATTTGTCTGTTTTTCACCTTAGATTAGACCAAGCAATGTAGCTAAAATTGCTTGGATGCACTTTAATTTGCCTCCGTCTTCAGCAATAACTGCTCACTCAGTCACTGCACAAATAACATTATTCAAACCAGCTGACTTCAGCTATTTCCACTGCACCAAACCAACCAGGTCATCCTCCCGCTGTGTCTGATCCCCTTCAGGTAATGGAGACTGTAAAACACTCAGATGTAACAAGTGGTGTGGATTCTTGTGACTTCATTTCCTCTTCAGCAGCAAATGGGAAGTCAAGAGCAGACTCACGATCCAGACGTCTTCGCTGAGTGATTGCCCACGTCCATTCCACGTCAGGGGTTGAGCATCCAGTGCACGGGTGGAGATTGTTCCCTCAGCAGTACTTGCTGAGGCAGCATATGCACCCTTTCTTGCCTCTTGCTGCTGTGCCAGATTATAAAGGGCGCAGCCACCTTGACCCATCTCAGTTCCTTCTCACAGCCCAGGATAGTTGGTGGAGCCTGTTCTCTTGCTTTTGTGAGTTTTCCTCCCATTTCTCCATTTTTGCACGTCGTTGGTGCCCATTTAATCTTAGTTTAAGTGTTTGATGGTTTCCGTGTTAAGTTTCCTTTTAGAGAGTTGATACGCTTCAGTTCCTGCTGTGGGTTCTGGTTCTGGGACATGCTTCGGTCACGGGGCTTCACACCTGTCTTGTCTGTAAAAAGCCGTTGCCAGCGCCGGCCCGGCACACCAGTTGCCTGACGTGTCGGGGGGAATCGTGTCACAGATTTGTAGAGACTTTAAGTTGGGGACCAAGAAAGAGGGAGCCCAGACTGGAGTTCGGCTGATGGAGGCAGTTGTGCACCTCCCTGCCCAGAACGTGTACCAAGCACTTCGACTTCAGTGAGACGCGCCCCCGGCTCTCCTGGCTGCCCCAGCACCAGTTGCCTGCCCCAGTCCCCAGGAAGACACATTGGGCCTCCAAGGAAACATCCAGGAGACCCGGGGGTGGGGATGGGGATTGGGGGGGTTTTGTTTTCAGTTTTGGGTGGTTTTTACCTTTTGGGGGTTTTGTGATGGTTTTGTTTTCAATGAATCTCGCTACATTTCGAAACAAAAAGTTGCAACGTTTCGCTTTGAGAACGTCAGAACAAATGTTTTGGCTTTTTCCAAAACAATCTTTTGGGCTGAAACTATTCATCGAATTGGCTACTAGTTTTGGTCGACCCCCAAACTGTGTGTTTCAATGAATAAACTATTTGTCCAAAAATGTTTGCCCTGCTCTCTTCACTTGTCTGCTCAAGTGTCTGTGTGTCGTGCCAGCAGTACCATGTGCCTGCTCTGCGTCACTGGAACGTCCCAACGCAGCCAGTTCAGACCGGGGAATCCACCCTCTGCATGTGAAAGAACCAGGCAATTGTAAGAGAGACTTTGAGCCCCATCCTAGAGCTCTGTCGCGTCTCCCATTGCACCAAGCTTGTACTGCTGATTTGTGAATGTCATGCACAGAACATGAGCCAATTGCTATTCCTAGATAAAGCTAACTGTAAAATGAGATTCAGCAATAACCCCAAAATATGCTGGGGAGCTGGATCTAATTTTCTGAGCAATCTTTCGCTTTCAAACCTGCGGCTCAGGAGAAGATTGGAGGGCTTAATTCAAACTCTTCCTGCCCTGAAGGCATTTCAAATGGGTAGCTTTTCAATAAAACTGATTGTGGGTACAAAATATGCATACCTGTCTGGAGCAGTGAGTATAACGTTACAATAAAAAAGCTATTTTCTAATTTTCTGGGAATGATCAGCACGAACGTAATGGTTTCTGTAGCTGCAGCCTGTCAGCTGGCATGTTAAGGCGGCGAGATCTGATATCAAAACAATTTGTTGCTTTTAAGTGTAATGGAGCCACCTTTTGCATCACAGAAAACAATTTAATTCAGCCAAATAAAAGAGAAAAGGAAAGCGGAGCATACGAGAAACTCAGGTGACAATCCCAGTCACACAGTAACAAATCACAGTGGCTTTCCAATATGCTGACATCACATTTCCCATCCAAGAAAATTGCAACGCAGCCTCTACTGAAAGGCCGAGCCCTGAAATGTAAATACAGGGACCATTTAACATTCCGTTCAGGCAAGACACCGCAGCAATGGAGCCGTTGGCCTGAAATGTGAGTTGTTACTGGCTTTGCAGCACTTTACAAATGTGCTGTACATTTGTTTCCTGGTTTCAAAAAATAAAATAGCTCAAAAAACCTGATCACACTGTAAAAGAATAGAGGTGTTCACAGCGCTGAGCGGAGTCTGTCCATCTCTCCCCCCCCACCCCACCCCGACCGGGACACAACTCCAAGCGCGTGTGTTCCAAGTGGTGAATTCATGCAAAAGGCCCTTCGAGTTTCCCTAACTAGCTGCTATTGCTGCTCTCCCTGTTCCTGTGCGTCAGCACATGTCTGTGACCTTCCCTAGGACTGTCCGTGTTGTAACCGTGCTGGTCCCGAGACGTTCGGGAGACAAGGTGGGGGAGGTATTGTCATTTATTGAACCATAGGCTCCGTTACACTGTCAAGAGTTGTATAATGGGACCTTAGTGTAAATGAGCATGAGGCTCATTGAAGGTATCTACCTAGCTAGCTATTTATCCCCATGGACACCCCTCTGTCTGTCTGTCTGTCTGTCTCCAAGCATTCAGTGAAGGTGGAGCACGGTGCCTAATTGAAAAAATAAAAAGCCTACAGAATGATTTAATAATAATAATCAGCTGAACCTGACTTCCCACTGCGACACTGGCCAGAAGGGCGAGTGTGATCCTTAGGTGTATAGAACAGTGGAATCTTGAATAGAAATAACGAGGTTCTATTATCTCTGTATTTGGCACTTGTGCAGCCACTGCTGAAATACTGTGTCCAGGTCTGGTGCCTGCAGTTCTCAAGTTGGATGTTGAAGACGCCGGGAGCAAAAATCTATTTAGCTTAACAAAGAGAAGGTTGAGGGGGGGAGTTTGTTCACAATCTAGAAGTACCTACATGGGAACAGACAATGGGCTCTTCTGTCTAGCAGAGACAGGTCTGACACCATCCAGTGGCTGGAAGTTGAAGCTAGACGTATTTTTACTAGAAATAAAGTACACCTTTTTAACAGCGAGGATAATTAACCATTGGAATAACTTACAAAGGATTGTGGTGGAATCTCCATCACTGGCAATTTTTAAATCAAGATGGGATATTTCTCTAGAAGTTCTGCTCTAGGAATTATTTTTGGGCCGTTCTCTGGCCTGTGCTGTACAGGAGTTCAAACTAAATGATCACCGTGGTCCCGTCTCCCCATAGGATCTCTGGATCTATAATCCATTTTTAGCAAATACTCAAACTGACATACCAGAGAGAAGGGGGAATTACAAGAGAAGGTTTCGCTGCCAGTCTTTTTCCAAACTAAAAAGCCATTCAGATTTTGTAAACTGGATTCCAGGAAACTTTAAATCATGGCTTGAATGTTCCCATAAATAAGGTATGCGAGGTGCTCACAGCCAGGGGGGGGTATGCGAGGTGCTCACAGCCAAGGGGGGTATGCGAGGTGCTCACAGACGGGGGGGTATGCGAGGTGCTCACAGACAGGTGTATCCTGTTTGGAACTNCTGCCAGGGGGGGTGTGCGAGGTGCTCACAGCCGGGTGTATCCTGTTTGGAACCTCATCCATTGACAGACGGGAGCCCAGGAAAAGAAGGGCCAATGCAGCTGAACCTGAACTGGGCAAAATGACAGCAATCTTCTGAGTACGCCCAGAGGTAAGATTCATTGTCATTGCTGTGTTGTGGTCCAGGCAAGTGCTCATTTCGTACAGATGATGTTCATTATTTAGGAGGTTCTTTACAACATGGTTACGGGTCTCCAAAGTTGAGAGCAACAGTCAGCCCCGTAGGCAGATGATTTAGAAAATACAGGCTCTGGAAATCCAGAGTGATGGTGACTTTTGAAAACAGCCTCTGAGCGTTGGGCAGTAGAGATCAGCAGCTTTACGACGACTGCATTGCGTTCCAGGGGAACCAGTTGTCACGCTGATGGATGGCAGAAACCTGCCAAGAGCATCAACCCAACTGCCTAGGAGATGTCTGTACCGCGGCTGGGTTAGTTTGAAGTTGCTAGGCCGTCACGCTCCATCTCCAGAGCTCATGCAGCACGACGTGCGAGTCCCGTAGAAGCAGCTGCATTGTCAGCGACATCAGGAACACTGTGAAAGGAGAAGTACTTGATGCCCTTCACTGACAAGGCTGCCAGGCTCGCTGCTGAGCCCAGCCCCGGCTCCGCCAGCAGGTGCAGCTGTTCTCCCCAGCACAGGGGAAGGAGCCAGTGAGTTGTAACTGGATTGTTTATCTGCCGCGATACCTCCAGCGCCAGTCTAAGGAGAGAGAGGAGCCAAAGGGAGGATGGGCCAGGAGAAGGATGCAGGGGAGGCAGTCAGCTCACAGGGGATCACGGGGAATCCCCCTGCCAAGGGGCTTTGGGACCTGAGTCCTGGAAAACTCCACAGTCCTAAATAACAACACCAGGGAAACAGAGTCGTGCTGAACAGCAGAGGGCTGGAGCCTCAGAACATCAGGCAGGTGTTCAGCCCTGCCTGTCTTCTGCAGGTGGAAGGGAGTGGAGGGAGGGTGACCTTGTGGCTAACGCACTGGACTGGGACATGGGAGAGCTGGGGTCGCTCCTTGCCTCTTCCACTGGCTCCCTGCCTGGCCTTGGCCAAGTCACTGCCCTGTGCCTCAGTTCCCCACCCATAAACTGAGAGGGAAATAATCCATCCTTTCTCCCCCTCTGCCTCGGCTACGTAGATTGTAAACTCCTCATGGCAACGACCGTCCCCTGCTCTCGCCGCACACAGCACAGCCCCGCGGGGCCTTGCGGCCACTGCTGACATGGCAACCGCCCGTCTCAAAAGACCGTGGTATCCGTGCCAGGGCACTTCACTTGCTGTGTGTCGTGCTGCAGCGTCGCAAGCGGCTAAAAACCCAATTCTCGAGGGACGGTGCTTGCCCCCGATACCGCAGGTGGAAAGCACAGGGCCAGAGGACGAAGCTGGTGCATTATTAGTGCTTGAGGCCTGCTGTGCTTTCCTCCCTCTCTCAACCACCTCTCTCCACCCTCTAACGCCGTGGTGCAGCATGGCCTGTTGCTGGCTGCATCTTCCCACTTTGTGGTGTCGATGCTGAAAGTTTCTGAGTCCCTCTTACAAACAGCCTTCAGCCTCGGTCGGCCCAGTGGCCTGGGAGAACCAGCACGGCGGCCAAGCTGAAGTGTGAGCTGCCATGTTAGCGGGTGCTGGGGGCTCAGGTCTGCTCTGGATGGGGCCTGGTGCTGATGCCCCCCCCCCCACACATACACTGGGGATAGTTTAGGTTTCCTTGAGGATGTTAGCCAAACAGGGCTCGTTTCCCCCTGGAGCTTACCTAATTACACCAAGGAGGCACGGAGAGACAAGAAGATGGGTACCAGCAGCCTTTATTACTTGCTTGGCCGATTGGGTGTTTTTATTGGCTTATGCCAGAGGAGAGAGACACCCTGCATGGCCGGACTGGCTTTTTTTATAGTTAGTAACAAGCAACTTTGCGTTATTAGGTTGGCCCATAGATATGGGATACACATACAATAAGGGAGTACACATGAAACATTTGTTGCGGATACATATATTATTTGGAAGGGACAAACAAGATATAACTGTTGCTTTCTCGCACTAACTACCTTGAGAATATATGAGAAAATAACAGCATTATGATTGTAAGCCAAATGAGCCAGTTAAGCTGATAGGGAATAGCTGACATGGTTACATACATGTTTTTAGTTTTATTAAGCTATTTAGCATTTTTTTAACAAGGACACACTCCAGCTAATGCGCCCAAAAATCAGAGCACCTGCCAAGTAACCAAATCAGAAGCACAGTCCCCTAGAAAAGCAAACACTAGGAGCCTGAGCCGGCCCAGTGCCTCCTGATGGAATTGGGCCTCCTCTCTCCCAGTGAGGTCAGCAGGAGTTGAGAGCAGCACAGTGCTCGGGATCACACCCTGTGCCTGCCCAGCTGAACTTCCCATTTCCTGCTCGCAGCTTAATCATCTGATCCACAACACACCTGTCTGCACAAACACACCACACACGCTCTCTCCCTACTCATCTAGGAAGTATAACCAACCTCTGATTTCCCAGACAGGCTGAAACTTCTCTCCCACTAGTCACAAGAGAGAAACGTTTGCAAGCAGCATGGAAACTATGTTAAGGGTAGTTACTCTCTGGAGCAGGTTTCCAAGGGAAGTTGTGGAATCCCCATCATTGAAGGTTTTTTAGAACAGGTAACACCTGTCAGGGCTGGTCTAGGTTTACTGGGTCCCGCCTCAGTGCAGGGGGCTGGACTTGATGGCTTCTTGAGGTAGAGGGTTCTGTATACAGCAATTTAATCCCCTGATAAAAAGCACCTAAAAATCATGCTTCTCACACTGAGGATGTTCCTGTCCTGCAAAATAGAGACTTTTTATAATATTCAGAAATACTTTGTCCTTCCTGTTTAACATTAAAAGCAATTTGTTGGGCCGTTAAAGATACAGTACTCTCCGCAAAGTGTAAAACTCTGCTGACACTGTTGATAGAGATGTCATCCACTCTATAACCTCCTCAGCAGACGTTTGCTTTAATAATTGTATTTTATCCAAGCCTGTGAGAGCTAATCCTCTCTGGCTTAAATCGCTCAGGTGGTTTTCCACAACAGTTAAGTACGAGTAAACGTTAACATCTGCATTAGCTGGATTAAACATTCTCATCAGTTGGTTCAAACACTGCAGCAGCTCCTTACGAATCACAACAGAGCGCTTTTATTCACTGCCTGTGTTGTCATGGCTGGGGTGCTTGTGCTCTCTGCTATTTAATTCAGGGCTCCTTTCTCGCACGGTTTCAGCAGGCTGCACAGATGACACAGAGTCAAATTCTTGATGGTCTTCAACACAGTTCAGTTGTTCCTGTAACGCCAGACTTTTTAAACTGTCTAATTCCCCTCCAATTTCTCAGGTCTCCTTTCAACATCACGTAAGCATTCAAAGAATCCTGCAGGTTCTTCCTCGTACCAATCCATTCTTCTCTGGCCTCCACTCTTTCCATTATTGCATCTTTCTCTTTACTGATTAAATCACTCTGAGCAACTCTCATTTGCACTTCTAATTGCAGTCACACGGAGGGTCTGTCTCTACGTACAGCGCTGCAGCGAAGACGCTCTGTGCCAGTGGGAGAAAGCATAAAAAACCCACCTCTGCGAGCGGCAGAAGCTGTGTCAGCGGGAGAAGCATTCCCACCGACATAGCGCTGTGCACACGAGCATTTATGCCAGAGATCACTTGATCATTACCTGTTAGGTTCACTCCCTCTGGGGCACCTGGCATTGGCCACTGTCGGCAGACAGGATACTGGGCTGGATGGACCTTTGGTCTGACCCGGTACGGCCGTTCTCATGTTCTTATAACATGTCGCTCAGGGGGTGGTAAATTGCGGCAGTGTAACCTGTAGAGTAGACAGAGCCTGATTGTTGTTTGTCTGTCTCTCTTTCCTTTCTCAAGTTTAAATAGGCCTAACGCCAGTGCCTCCTTTTCTTTCCTAAGTCTGGTAGGTCTTGTAACAGCTCTTCATATTCCTGACTTGCAGTCTGATACTCTAATTCTCCCCCCCCCTCCCCCCACCCGCGCGGTACACAGAGTCCGAGGTAATGTGCTCAGAGTTCCTTTGGCTAGTCCCTCCTGGGTCTCTCTCAGAATATTTCTCATCCAAGTCATGTCCCTGTCGCTTTCTCACAACCTCCTGTCCAAGTCTGTCTGCAAGACACCTACATTTCCTCTGAATCAACCATTTTCCGCCAGTACACTCTCCGGTTCTTGTGACACAGGCACTCTCTGTGCTTCAGATTTGTTTCTCTTTTTTTCAGAACCGGGAACTTTCCCACATATGCATATAAACCCAATAAACTCTCCTACTCCAAGCTACCTTTTATACTCTTTAATAAAGTGGCAAAATAAAATGGGTGTGCTACAACCTGGCTTTAAAGGTTTATTTTTGTGTATTAAGCAACCCTAGAGGGAAAAAATGTCTTACTCAAAACAGAGTTTGATTTCAGAAATATGACAAATGAATTTGGTATGATAAAAATGTTAAACTCTACCATCCTACACATGAAAGACCATAGTACCTACCTTCGGCTGAAGTTATTCAATACATCAATGCTCGATTTATTCTGATTTTACTAAAATTCAAATAGTTGTACCGATACGATTTTTCATATTTGACAAGAAATAATGCCAAGCCAATTTAAGTCCAGGCAATATTAAGTTTTAAGTTTGTTTTGTTTATAATTGTGATTTTATGAACAAATGTCCGACTTTAGGTGTAATTGGTTCATAAAAGAGAGGGATTAGGTTGTGACTATTGGCCCTACAAAATGTACCCCTATTGTAAGCTTAAATGTAAACAGGGAGCGAAAGTTCATAAGATGTTACAATAACCTGTAATTTTTGCCTACTTGGCAAAAAAATAAAAATAGGTCAAGTTGTTTGACGTTGAATGTTATAAAAAGATACAAGAAAACCAGACAAAGAAACTGGATTAGTCTAAACCAAAAAGGCAACATTAATATAATCCAAGGACTGCTGAAATTACGTTTGTTAAAAACAGATGATGTACAGCCAGAAGTTAATGAAACAAAATTGGGGTGACAGAATTGGTGGACAAAATAATGAAGAAGATGAACTATGCCACCCACTTTTCCCCTTTCTGGGTTTCTTAAAAAGAGACTTTGAAAAAACATCAGCTGTCCCTCTCATCTCCCGTCCCACCTTGCATCCCAGCTCGTCTCAGTTCATCTCGTCTTCTCTGACCCCCGCCAGAAGCAGCAGATCAGACGGAAAGACTTTCTTCCTTTGAGGAATTTGTTTTCACCGGCGAGTGCTGAAAGTCATCACATTGTCCAGGCATCCAGCCCCCAGCCCACCTGTGGGGATCCCTATTGCCAGCACCGCAAAGGCACGTGACTTCCTGTCTCAGTCTCTCCCGTTGTGGTGGTGGTTTCTGCCCCACCGTTTAATCCTCCCAGCCTATTTTGTTCTCGGCTTTTCATCAAATCCTGAAATCCATTACATTGATTCATCCAAACCTGCCTTGTCTAAGGAGAAAGGCTCCACCCACATGACGGCCCTGACCAGACTATGGTCCAAGCAGCATGTGTCATGGTCAACTTGCCAGCCAAAGCATCCACTCGTAGCTAACCAGTAATCCCGTGCCCCAAAAACATCAACAAAAATCGTATTTCCCCCCCTCTTGTCTGTCCTGTGTTTCCTCCACCTGTTTGTTCTTTAAGAACAGGATAAGTGAATGCCCTTCAGATAAAGATGGGGAGTAAAATTAACTTTTTCCTTTTCGTCAAAGAAAAGTTGCTGTGAAGATAAGAGAGACTGATAGATTGACTCCAAAAGGAATGAGGCTGTGATCAGGTGTGACTGTGTTTTACATGATCACTCAGCCCGTTTCGCTGTAAATGCTTGTTTTAATCTCTTGTGTTCAATCAAACTTTCAATTTGCATGAATGTTTTTGGGTGTTTGCCAAGTAACCGAGTAAAATCAGAGGCTGTTTAAAAATAACCCCGAATGCGCCTATTACTGTGTAACGTCAGGCAGTGAACAAGTTTATGAACACCTGTAACTCTGGGGGCCTTTAACATCACTAGCCCTACACCAGCACTCATGGCTACTTGCTGTGGGCCATCTCTGGCCAGGTCAGGAATGAGTTGCCAAGCTGCACCCTGTGACCCTCTGCAGGCCCACAGAGAAGGGAGAGTTGCTGCTTTAGATTGGCCTCTGGGCCTGTCAGTTTGACTTCACAGACTGGGCTGTTCTTGCCTAAACCACGTGAACCCTGTTGGTATTGCTCCTGGGGCTTCGGATACTGTCATCTCTTTGACAGCAAGAGCCAGCCTCACTTCCTCATGACTGCGCTACAGACGGGGTAATTTTCTCCTAGTAAAATAAGCCCTCATCCAATATTTCAAAAGAAAGGCACAGGGGCATAAACCCTGCCTGCCTCTGCGTGGCTTCTAGACCGGTCCCAATCTGTCTGAAAGCTGATCAGAAATCCCTGAGCCTGCCTCACGCATGCAAAGGCCTGACTGAACTGCCAGGGCTGGGAAGCAGCTGAGGGAAGAAATCAGAGCAGCTGTATCAGAAGCAGCACAGGGAGACGGCTGTTCCCACATTCCCTCCCGGCCTCAGGCCCTTGGAAAAGAATGTTTGTTTCTTTCCCGAGGGCTTTTTACTTTATATCAGGGTGGTTTTAATTCTCGGACATGGGGTTAGGAATTAAGGAACTACCAGACTCGATCAGAACAAGGTCACTTTGGCCCAGGCTCCTGTCAGCGCCCACTGCTCCAGAGGAAGGTGAAGAAATCCCAGAGCAGGCAGTGGTGAGAGAGCCGTTTGGCACTGGCTCTGCTCCTGTAGGGTGAGGAGCGCAAGGGCTGCTAGGGGTGGTCCCAAGAGGCTTGTGGAGGCAATGAAGAAAAGGGGGACCGGCTGCATGGGAACTGAGGCCAAGCTGGCTGCTGTCCGTGCTGCAAGGGCTGGAAGAGCAGTTACGGTCAGGGCGAGCAGAGGCTGACCCTGCCAGAGGCCTGGGTGGCTAAGCCAGTTAGCAGGTGTGGGAAAAGACAGAGGTTAAAGGACTGGCCCAAGGCTGTACAACGAGTCTGTGTCAGAGGAGGGAGCAGAATTCCCACCAGCTGTTTCTCATGGCTGATCTGAGCTCACCAGATCGCTCTGCCACTGTGGGCCAGCTGAGAGGGATGTTCTCTCGATACTGGAGGATTTACACGGGTGATGGCACTGGGAGTTGTCTCTACAAAATTGTCTGTGTCACTAGTTGACTCTAGGGAGTGTTTCATGTTCTGCATATTGGGAATAACACGAGAAAGTTCTGTCATTCTAAAACTAAACTGGCTCTCCAGCCATGTGCACACAGACTGACTTCCAGTGCCGCTCCAATCTTCTCCATCCTGCCACCTGTACTCCTCCCTCCAAGTTCCATGCAGGTTTCTACACGTACCATGAATACACTTCCCCTGTGAGTGGGACAACAGGCCCCGTGGTAATATTTCATAGCGTACCTTTTATCACGCACACTGTTGTTTGTTTTCACTCAGTCCCATGTCAGTGTTGGCTTGTTGGTATGGGTTTTATGGTCCATTTCCTCATAGCGTGGGGTGGGGTGTCTCTGGCCAGGGAAGGGCTGAGGTAAATATGGTGCAATACAAAGTTATGTGGCTATCACAGATATGCAAAACCCAGCAATAGCATTTCTGTGTCAGAGGTAAGGGGTGTTGCCCCAAATTGTCTCTGTCCTTCTGGGCAGCACTGTTGCTTTCTAGTCACTGCAGCACCTTCTTCAGTGCGGTGCTTGCGTCACCTTGGTGAGGAGGAGCAAGAACCAGCCAGTCTCCCAGCAGCTGGTGCTTTGGGCAGACACGCAGGGTTTTAGCCATGTTTTCTACCTTTTACATTTCTATGCTATTGTGAGCGTGAAACTCCTCTTGCTGAACATGAAGGCATCCTCTTTTGTGTCATACACTGGAAAGAAACAACCCTGGCTCTTAGCCACTGGGACCTGCCATTGCCTTGCCCAGAATGATTGTGATTTGAATACTAGAAATTCTTGGCTCTTCCACAGTGTCAATCTGTTTGGGCTGCATTCAGCCAGGAGCACGGTCTGTCTGCTTGTCTCTTCGGTCAGTCTGCTCTGAGGAGAGCGTGGCTGCTGTGCTCTGCATCCAGGGACGGTGCTTAGACATGGAAAGGTGCAATGCGCAGATAACAGGCACAATAGGAAACCTCTTAGCTACCCACAGCCCAGCATGGGCTTATCTCTGGAGGCCAGAAGTGAAATGAGCAGGTTGGCATAGTCCCCAGTCTGGGCCATTGCAGCCTGTGGGCCAGATCCCCAGCTGGTGTCCGTGGGCAGAGCTGCATGGAAATCAGCTGCCTGCATTGGAGTCCCAGGAGCTAGGCATGACACCAGTGGAGCAGCAGGCCCTGCGTCTTTGTCTGGTGTATTCCTGTGCTGTTGTCTCCTGGGATGGCGTTATCCTTTCACATCACGCGTTGGTTTATTTTTCCAAGCATAAGCAGCCAACATTGTAAGAGCAATATAGCCATTGTTACACGGAGAAATGGTATGGTAGTGATAGCGTTGTGATTTGCACAGCTGGTGCTTCACTCTAACGTGAATTGTCAGCACCCTGGAGTGGGACAGAGTTGACCTGCGGTCTGTTCCCAGCTCTGCCGCTGGCACGTCACTTCCCCACGCAATGCCTCAGTTTCCCCATCTGGAAAAACGTAAAATCCTTTGTAAAATGCTTTGAGAGCTACCAATAGAAAGTGCTATGTGAGAGCCAGGTATTGTCAGTGGCCTGGTGCAGTGCAGTGGAATAGGTCGGGCTTTCATTTTACTTCAGTGTAAATGGCATTTCTCTACGTTGAAGTTCACTGTCAGCAGATCTCACTGTCATACAATCAGATCATTATTATTTATATTGCAATAGCAGCTAGAGGCCCCAACCAAGGTCAGGGCCCCTTTATCTGTAAAAATACCTAACGAGAGACAATCCCTGCCTTGAACAATTTAAACAGAAAAGAGTGGGAGGGAAAGTGACAGAGCAGATAGAGCTGGGACTAGACTTCTGGTCTTCATGGTCTCAAGCCAGTGTATGGCGACTGAGTCCCATGATCTCATTGTGCTGCTGACTCTCCAGGGGGCTGAGACAGATACGGCTGGCTGGAGGTTTTTGGTTTGTTTTTTCCCCAAGAGGTCGGGGGGAGAGGACGTGTATAGGAATACAATTTTAGAATTCGGTCGTCTAAAAATTCAGGAACTGACCTCAGTTGCCAAGACTTATTAATGATGAACCGGGAGCCCTCTGAGGTGGAACAGAGGGGCAAAGTGATCTTGATAAAAGTGTTAGCGTGAGGCAGCCGGAAGGGGTCAGAGGAATTCTGCCGACAGGCCAGAAGAGGGCAGACATGCTATACAGGAGGTTAAACTATCCACAAATGAAGTGGAGTTGGGAGTGCAACTTCTCTCCGCCCAAGGGACAAGGCACCGCAGCACCCAAAGGAAATATGAGCTCCTAGCGCACTCACTGGTAGCAAGACCTAGATTGTAACTCTCCAAGGCGGTCACCTCTGAGGTTGAGCCTTGGGGCCTGATCCAAACCCAGTGAAATCACTGGGAGTCGCTCCAGCAACCTCACCGGGCTTTTGGTCTCTGGCCAAAGGTGACTCTTTCCGGCACATTTGAGCACAATCCCTGCGGCAGGTTTTGCCTGAGAAGAAGGTGACAAAATACATTTTTCACATGGCAAAAAAACATTAAACTCAAGGTACTTTTCAGGGTATCTAAAAAACAACGGCTCTTTGACACTTAAAATGGTCTGTGTCTGTAATGTGGGTAGAATACAGGCCGTGGGCCCCTCGAAGGAAATCAGTTGTGGGAAAGGGAAGTTTTGAGCATTTGGGGCCCTGACCTGGTGCATTTGGAGTAGAAAACTGTTAACTTTTATGACAAAAACAAATCTCAAATCTGGATGCAGAAAGGTTCGTTTTCATCCACTTTCCTGGACTGTGAAATAGGAGTGTTTGATTCGGAGATATAATTTTATCCTATTGGATTTAAGAACATGACAAAAGAGGCAGAGTTTTCTCGTTTTAACCTCAGCTTTATGGTATTTAACATCCACCACTCTGCATGTCACCTCTGTTTTTATCCTTGCCTCCAAGCTGCTAACGGAGCAGTATTTTTAATCCCGTTGGAATAACGCTATGCAAATAAATTATCGTCACACAAATGGTTTGCAAAAGAAAGGAAGCAAGGACACAGCTGTCTTGCAAAGTCATGATGTCCTTATCATTAGTGGTTTTCTCTGAAACTATCCCAAATCTGAGACTGCATTCAGATTTTTGTAATATTTTTTACCTGTGGTGACTGGTCTTCAGATGAAGTGACCAAAAAGAGTATTTATTTAAAAAGCACTTTTTCCTCCAAAAATGAAATGGTAACACTTCAACTCCTTTGAAGGGTATCATTAAATAATTAATAGTTAGACCTAAACCTTGAGGTTTCACTCACTCCTTTTGCTAAATCCATATTTCACATGACTCTGCTATGACCTAGGCACGATCTCCGTCCCTTCCATGTATTTCTATGAGGTGCCCACAAGAGGGGGCTTCCGAGACGGTTATAAACATAACGAGTCAATGAATTAAAAAGCCACGTTGGGCTCTGCAGCGACCCAAAGGGTCCTGCTGGCGTCAGGGAAGTGGGACGACTATGCTGAGACCACAGCTGGATGGCCAAGGGCAGGCTCTTGTGCATTTTGGGAAACCAAAAGGTTACCTCTTTCTGGTCCAACTAGGCCAGCTTAAAAATATTACCCACGCGTCACCTGATCTGAAACGCCTCTGGCCATGTGTTCACCAAACAGCGCTGCAGGACTCCCCCTCCGCTGCAGGACTCTGACACTCCTCCCCAGACAGGCTGCTGAGGATCAGGGCAGAAGAAACACCTAGCAGGGCCCTGACACACAACGAATGCCCTCTTGGGCTCTCGCATTCCCATGCCTTCCAGTGGGCAATAGCACAGTTTTAACCCAGTGCGTGAAAAATATCATAGGCCCAAATGCATCCCTGTGCATGTTAATGAGTGTCTCTGGGCATTCCGAGTAATACTTCCCCCTGCAATGCAACGTGTACCTAGCAGCCCTACGCACTCCAGGGAATACTTCCCCCTTGTGACGTTGCACTCCATATGTTATATAAAAATAGGTTTATAAGTGTGGCTATGATGTAACTGGAATATGCTTTACGCAAAAGGTCTCTTGTAAGGTATCATTACAAAGCTTATGATCTACTGAGTGTGTTCATCCTCTTTGTATGTATGTATCATTCTTGTAGCTAAAACTAGAAATATGAAGTATAACTCTAAAGTCCAACTGTAATTATGCAAAGTGTGGGCTATTAATGGTGGTTTAGAATCTTGATGGCTCACATTGTCTAGGACAAGTGACTGCAGATGGCAAGTCTCCACTGTGGGCCAGTCCTGGAGGAATGGAGGGGGGGCTCATAGGACATGTGACCATGTCACCTGAACTGGAATCCATCTTTAACCTGGTTCTTTTCCATTTAGAAGGAGGGCTGGGAACCCAGAGAGAGACAAAGGATTCCTGCCTTGTGCCAAAGCTATAAAAGGAGGTGGAACAGAACAAAGGGGTCCCAGTCATGTGGAATCCCCTGCTTTTTACCTAAGATGCCTGCTGGAACTAACAAGGTCTGTACCAGGGGAAAGGATTGGGCCCAGACTAGGAAGGAGTCTAGTCTGTGAAAGAAGCTCATTGGAACATCTCTGAGGGTGAGATTTACCTGTAAACAGTTTCTTAATGTATTAGGCTTAGACTTGCGTGTTTTGTTTTATTTTGCTTGGTAAGTTACTTTGTTCTGTCTGTGATTACTTGAAACCACTTAAATCCTACTTTTTATACTTAAAATCACTTTTGTTTATTACTTAACCCAGAGTAAGTGATTAATACCTGGGGGAGCAAACAGCTGTGCATATCTCTGTGTCAGTGGTATAGAGGGCGGACAATTTATGAGTTTACCCTGTATATGCTTTATACTGAGTAAAACGGATTTATTTGGAGTTTGGATCCCATTGGGAACTGGGTGTCTGGGTGCTGGAGACAGGAGCACTGGCTAAGCCATTTTCAGTTAAGTCTGCAGCTTTGGGGGTTCAGACCCTGGGGCTGGGTTGCAGCAGGCTTGTGTGTCTGGCTCAACAAGGCAGGGTTCTGGAGTCCCAGGCTGGCAGGGAAAACGGGCTCAGAGGTAGTCTCAGCACATCAGATGACAGTCCCAAGGGGGTCTCTGTGACCGAACCCGTCACACCCCTGCAATGCAACGTGTGCCCCATTGTACCTAGCAGCCCTACGCACTCCAATGAATACTTCCTACTAAATAGCAACGAGTGCCCCATTAGGCAGCCCCATGCATCCTAATGTGAACAGTGTCATGCTTTTAACTCCGTGGGGGCTGAGTTAGCAGCAGGTTTATCGTGAAAAGTTCGCATTAGCGCTAGGGTTAGGGCTGGGATAGAGTGACAGGATTAACACTCCTCAAGGCAGTCACTTCCACCACCACCCAGCAATGCATGCCCCAGCACAGTCAGACTCTGACTCAACACAGTCACAGCAAGGCGAAAGCTGAATCGTTTCCCAGAGGGCGGAGCTCTGGGACTGCCGGCTGTGTTGATCTGTGGGTGCAAGGGGGTAGGAGGTTGGAGTTGCATGAAGCCGGGGTGCTTTTTGGTGTCTGAAGGTGAAAGCCTAATGGAGTGTTGGTGTGTTATCAAGAGCATGGCAGGCGATGTGACGGTGGTGGCGGATGCTGAAGATGTTTAACTGGTTATTTCCATGTGTTTAAGGTCTGGGATTGGGGGTGTGGCCTGAAGGAGCCTGGACCGGTTTGGGGTTAGGGTTAGAGTCAGCATTAGCTGCAGTGTTGGGGTTTGTTTGTGGCTGGAGTTAGAGGTAGGGTTTGGTTGCTAGTTAGAGCTGAGATTAGAATTCGAGTGCTGGTTAGGGTAAGGACGAGTGTTCGGGGGTTCAGAACCATCAGCCAGCTACGAACCACCTCCACGACTCTGCTGAGTGACCCGGGGAGGATGCAGTGCAGACAACACAACTTTCAGAAGGATTAGAAATCTCGCTCCGCAATAACTACTAGGGCGAGAGCCAGGCCAACAGAGGACAGAGCTTCCTCAGCAGGTAGCCCATGGCTTAGGACTCTCTCCCACTAGAGTTGGGAATGACCATGAATGCCACCACCCCTTGGCAAAGCTAAGCTCTCTGCTCTAGCGCTCTCGTACTGGCATCATTCATTGTTACTGACGTACGTACGCAGCCTTCCCGCCCCCCTGGAGACGGGGGGAGAACAGTTTGTTGTGGAGCCAGACAGCGTTGGAAGGTGCTGAGACACCATAGGGATGAGAGTGGTAGAAATGACCACAGAGAGAGACAGACTGGAATGACGGGAACGTTCCTGGTGAGGAGTAAGGTGCACTGGAGAATAGTGTGGAAAAGCCTCCATATCATCAGGCCGCCATAAGTTTGATCTGGAGCACAGTGTGCAGGGCATGGGACTTTATTTCATCAACCAAGTTAGGCATTAAAGGCCAGTCCAGCAAGGCGCTCCCATTGCCTGAGCAGGGTTAGCATCTTGCAGGATTGCCCCACGGCATCTTCTCTAAGAGCACAGAAATGTTGATGCTTGTAACCTTCCCACCCCCGGGTAGTTAAAAGCCCAGTTAAGGTGCAGATGCCTCGCCGGAAGATGGAATAACCTTTTTTCTGCAGTCTGATTACTCTGTGTTGAACGTACACAGTCTATTTCATGGCTGGTTTGTGTGATTCCCTGTGTTACTCTAGTTATGGTCTGAAATGCCGACCAGCTCCTTTTGGCTTAAGAAACAGCTACATTATGAAAGAAAATAAACCAGCACCCTGGTGAGATGCTGACATGAACACACAGCACAATGTTTGGTCTCTGACGTAACATGGACACATCAAACACAGCTGAAAAGAGAGAGTCGGGGGGAAAAATCCCCTCCAGTAAAGTCCCTTTATGCTTGCCAAAGACTCCCCACTGCAGTGTACTTGCAGTCGCTGTGCAAACAACGTGACACGCTGAACTAATGCTGGCAAATTGACACTCAACATTCCATCTGTGTTTTGGCTTTTACTTGTGACAACACACTGTGTGTGTGTCCGTGCATGTGTTTAGTACTGCACAAAAAACTTGGTTAACTTCAAAATCGTAGGGCTAATTAATAATAGTCCCTCGCTCATCCGTCTTGTGCGGCTTTTCAGCAGTAGAGCTCAAAGTGCTCCACAGAGGTCAGTATCGGTCCGTTCCTTAGCAACGCAGGCAGACATGTGCCAACGTGACTAGTGATTTAGGTGCCTGATTTAAGCCACCTGAAAAAGGCCCTGTCAGGAAGATCAAACCCCTTTTTAAGGCACCACATGTTGTGCACCCAGGTCGGCACTGAACCTCCCGGGCTCAAACAGCAGAACTCAAAGGAATCGCTAGTTAAGGCCACATCACGATCAGTTCCCAGCCGATCAGGACACACCTGCCACTGCTCACAATCCCAGCTCCTGCCCACCAGCCTCAGCAGGAGGAAGGGGCTGTACCATGGAGACGCTTTTCCTGGGAAGTTCTACACCGGGTTACCTTTGCCTTTGACATGCCGACGGCACAGAGTTAGTCCACAGGCAGGGGCTGGGTTCCGTGAGGTGCTCAGCCCCGGCGGGGAGACGATTTCATTTGGGGCTCGCGGCGCCTCTCAGGATCGGGCCCGGAGGGAGTGACCCTTACACACATGCACGAATACTCCCGCATGGTACGTGGCGCTACGTGGGTGAGGAAGGGCTGCAGCAGCCGCTTGGGAAAGGCGCGCAGGGCATGGCGCTATAAGGAATTCCAGCACACGCTTTGCACCATACTGTGTGCAGGGAGAAGGGGCTTTTGATAGCGCCAAAGCTCTGTCACGAAACAGACTGTCCTCGTCCGTCACACTGCCCCCGACAAACCCCTGAGAGGCCGTGCTTCCAAAGGCCCCGTTGCAGAGTCACCGCCGTTGACTTCAAGCCAAGGCCTGATAAAATGTGTTAATTTTTTTAACAGTCCCCGGCCGGCACGTCTCAGGTGTGCGGGCCCGAGACGGCGTCGAGGCTTTTCCAGCGGTCTGTCCGAACGTTCCCGAAGGCGGGAGGGAGACGTTCCAGCAGCAGGTGAGCACAGGACTTAGCCTCAACAAAGAGCGGTGCCCGTGGTTCTGTTAATGCTCAGCCGTGCTGTGCAGCTGTCATTGCTAGCGCCATCCCTTTGGCCCATCCCAGTCCCATTGAACCTTTGCAGAGTCGCACCCGGCCAGGGTGGGGAAAAGCCCCCCCTCCCCTCCTGATACTGGGGCCCAGATGGCCCCTGGCATAACCCAGAGCAACCCTTCCGGTTAAAACTCCTGTGCTATCCATGGGGACAGCTGGAAATTGGAAATCAGGTGCAATTTTTTTAAACTATTTATTGATTTAGAAAGTTTTAACAAGTTTACAAATCTTTGCCATTTAATATCAGAACCAAAACAATCATTACAACAGTGAGTTTTGTTCATAGAGAGATTATACGGGGAGATGGTCAGCAAGTCTTTCTGTTTAACAGCGTGTTACCATGGGACCATCATTACAACACCTGTGTTGTTTCTAGTGATTGTATTCAGTGAAATCTCAATGTACACATCTACCAGACCAGGCATGTCTAGAAAATATTAATATTCAAAAAAATTGGATAGTTGTGCTGGGGNTTGCTTACAGGGAATGAGTGAATCAAGTGGGCGGGTTTTCAACAGGGACAAACAAACATAACTTTCACACAGGAGCCTGGGCAGCACTGAAACTTGTTTTCAGAGCTTCTCTGATGCGCACCGCTTCCTGGTGTGCTCTTCTAATCGCCCTGGTGTCTGGCTGCGCGTAATCAGCGGCCAGGCGGTTTGCCTCAGCCTCCCACCCCGCCATAAAGGTCTCCCCCTTGCTCTCACAGAGATTGTGGAGCACACAGCAAGCTGCAATAGCAATGGGGATGTTGGTTTGGCTGAGGTCCGAGCGAGTCAGTAACGAGCGCCAGCGACCTTTTAAACGTCCAAAGGCACACTCTACCACCATCCTGCACTTGCTCAGCCTGTAGTTGAACCGCTCCTGAGTACTGTCCAGGCTGCCTGTGTATGGCTTCATGAGCCACGGCATTAAGGGGTAGGCTGGGTCCCCAAGGATAACGATGGGCATCTCAACATCCCCAATGGTAATTTTCCGGTCTGGAAAGTAAATCCCTTGTTGCAGCCGTTTAAACAGACTAGTGTTCCTGAAGACGCGGGCGTCATGAACCCTTCCCGGCCATCCCACGTTGATGTTGGTGAAACGTCCCTTGTGATCCACCATTGCTTGCAGCACCATAGAAAAGTACCCCTTGCGGTTTATGTACTGGCTGCCCTGGTGCTCCGGTGCCAAGATCGGGATATGGGTTCCATCTATCGCCCCACCACAGTTAGGGAATCCCATTGCAGCAAAGCCATCCACAATGAGCTGCACATCTCCCAGCGTCACTACCTTTTTTAGCAGCAGCTCAACGATTGCTTTGGCTACTTGCATGACAGCAGCCCCCACGGTAGATTTTCCCACTCCGAACTGATTACCGACTGACCGGTAGCTGTCCGGTGTTGCAAGCTTCCACAGGGCTATCGCCACTCGCTTCTCAACTGTGAGGGCTGCTCTCATCTTGGTGTTCTGGCGCGTCAGGGCAGGGGAAAGCAAGTCACAAAGTTCCAGGAAAGTGCCCTTACGCATGCGAAAGTTTCGCAGCCACTGGGAATCGTCCCACACCTGCAGCACTATGCGGTCCCACCAGTCAGTGCTTGTTTCCCGGGCCCAGAATCGGCGTTCCACAGCAAGAAGCTGCCCCATTGCCAACATGATCTCCAAAGCGCCGGGGCCCGTGGCGCGAGACAATTCTGTGTCCATGTCCATGTCCGCATCACTCTCGTCGCCGCGCTGCCGTAGCCGCCTCCTCCTCGCCTGGCTTTTCTGGTCCTGGTTGAGCATAAACTGCACTATAATGCGCGTGGTGTTTACAATGTTCATGACTGCAAACTTGAGCTGAGCGGGATCCATCCTTGCCGAGGTACGGCGTCCGCTCAGTTCAACAAGGAAAAAAGGCGCGAAATGGTTGTCTTCCGTTGTTTTCACGTAGGGAGGGGGAGGATGTTCCCAGAACCGCCCGCGACAATGTTTTTTGTCCCATCAGGCATTGGGATATCGACCCAGAATTCCAATGGGCGGGGGGGACTGCGGGAACTCTGGGATAGCTACCCACAGTGCAACGCTCTGGAATTCGACGCTAGTCTTTTCTGCATGGACGCGCACCGCCGAAGTAATCCGCTTACTGTGGCCGCGTACCATCGAATTAAAAAAATCGGTTTCATAAAATCGAATTCCGTAAATTCGGACTAATCCTGTAGTGTAGACGTACCCTAAGTATCCATCGGTCCTCTGTCAACTTTGCTGGGTCTGTAGTTGGCGTGGTAATTTTTCCATAGCCACAGGAATATTTTTTTGAACCATTCCTCTATAGTTAGATTATTTTTCTTTTTCTAGTGATAGGCTAAGGCACAAATGTTTAACACGGAGGGTGATGAACCATTAAGTACCCAAGGAAGTGGCGGATTTTCCGTCTCTTGATGTCTTCGAATCAAGTCCGCGTCTCTCTGGAAGATCCGCTTTAGCCAAACACAAGTTACTGGGCTCAATACAGGGGTGAGTGGGTGAAATTCTCTGGCCTGTGCGACACAGGAGGTCAGGCCAGCTGAGCTAATGGTCCTGTCTGGCCTTAACCTCTAGATCCCTAGAGGTTTGCTCAGCATTACATTATATTTAACAAAACAAGACTCAGCTGCTATGATCGAAATTCGCACTCTGAGAACAAGCTGACTTGCAATTACCTTGTTTGTGCGTGTATATCACACATTTGAAACAAACTACGACCACATGCGTTTAGTGAGTGGGGGGCGTGGGGGGCGTATATTTGCGCTGAATCCCATGCAAAGGTTAGGCACAAGCCTAAGGAGAAGATCCTCTCCTACCTTTCCCCGCGCTGTGCTGTAGGTAGAATATGTACCGTGTCTATTGGTCTTCTGAAAATTGGTGGCTGCCATCAAGTGTTTCTTGATCCAATTACAATCACAGATCTAGTTAAAGTCAATGGGTGAGCTAAGGCCCCTTTCTGACATAATAGGAGGAGCAATTAAGCCCCTTTGAGTTAGTGAGCTACAAACAAAGGAGGAACTGCCCAAGGCACATGGCAGGTCACAGCTCAGCTGTGTGGCCTGAGTTACATAGGAACGGCCATACTGGGTCAGAACAAAGGTCCATCTAGCCCAGGATCCTGTCTTCTGACAGTGGCCAATGCCAGGTGCCCCAGAGGGAATGAACAGAACAGGGAATCATCAAGTGATCCATCCCCTGTTGCCCATTCCCAGCTTCTGGCAAACAGAGGCTAGGGACACCATCCCTGCCCCTCCTGGCTAATAGCCATTGATGGATCTATCCTCCATGAACTTATCTAGTTCTTTTTAACCCTGTTGGCCTTCACAACATCCTCTGGCAAAGAGTTCCACAGGTTGACTGTGCATTGTGTGAAGAAATACTTCCTTTTGTTTGTTTTAAACCTGCTGCCGATTAATTTCATTTGGTGACCCCTAGTTCTTGTGTTGTGCGCAGGAGTAAATAACACTTCCGTATTTACTTTCTCCACACCAGTCATGATTGTATAGATCTCAATCATATCCCCCCTTAGTCGTCTCTTTTCCAAGCTGAAAATTCCCAGTTTTATTAATCTCTCCTCATATGGCAGCCGTTCCATACCCAATGCCAATTCAGGAGCTAGGAGGTTGGTTTTGCAGCTGGGTGTGTTGGCGCAGAAAACCTGGAGAAGCAGTGAGTGTGAGTGTGACCCCAAGAGGAAGCAGAGTGACAGGGCTTCCTGGGCGCAGAGCTTGCCGATGTGGCAGACTTGGGGATTTCTGAGCAAGGAAGCTACCTATTGTTGCTTGTTTCTACCATGTTCATGGGAACAGGACTTGGGGCACATTGTCTGTAAACTGCACCAGGAATGTACCTGACTTGTAGCATTGATGTTGCCACCTAATGGAAGCAACCCTGGCTAACGGTCTGGGCCAAAGGGACAACAGTATTTAAGGGCAGTAGGCTCCTGCTTAACTCAGCAGCAGTGAGCTCTGCCATCTTCTTGGCAGTGCTGTCAGGGAGGTGAAACGAGCAGCCTCTGCTCAGGGGGACTAGAAGAGGATGCTTTGTTGCTAGGGAGAGTGAAATTCTTCTTTTCCCTTCCCTGCTCGGCGTCAGCCCCGCTGCTCCAGAAAGGGCGATGGCAGGAGCAGACTGCGGAGGGAGAGGTTACCAGCCCAGCGGAACAGGGCTGGTTCGGACTAGGCAGGACTTTCCGTTAGCTGGTCTCCCTGAGTGACGCAGAGCTTGTGATCCTCACGCGCCTGGCTGAGAAAGGTCCAGTTTGTGAACCTGCCTGACACAGAAACGCTTTGGGGAGGGAGCTGATGCGTACGGCTCTAACCAGCCCCACTGGGTTTGACCCCATGAGTTCAGACCTCAAACCACCGCCTGAGCTAAAGCACTAAGGGTCCAGACCAGCAGCAGTAGCAGACTCACTCACTTTCTCTGGGGCTCGGCCAGCAGGAGGCGCCAGAGCGCCCATCCCCTAGCTTGGGTGATGTGCTCAAGTGAGAGCTTATTTTCCAGATGATAAAGTAGCCCTGCAAAGGAGCCTGGCCCATCGGCAGGTGGATCAGGGAGATGCTGAGCCCTGCAGGAGCCCGTTAGCTCTGTTTCCAAAGCAAACCTGTTCTGTGTTCTCCCATTCTGTCCCTCCCGCCTGCTTTTTTTAGTGCACAGATGAAGCTATTGCAGCAACTTCTTTCTTTACAGCTTTGTTTTTTCGCCGCTCATTCTTCCCTGCAGCGATAATGTCCCTGTGACTCAGAACTCCCGCCCCCAAGAGTGACTGAGGGCACATCGGCGTATTAATCAAATACGAAACCTGAGGGCGAGGCTCCGGCACGCCTCTCTGGGTAACCATTCTTGGGATTGCAATGCAGGGCTCCTAGCAGGTGCACATACATCCCTGGCCTCGGGGCAGGGCACCAAACAAAGGAATGGTTTATACTGCAGGTGGGTCGGCCACATACTTGTCATTACTGCTCACAGGTGGGGCTAGGTAGCACTGGCTATAAAAGCCCAGGGATCCGCTTTTAGCCACAGGGAGCTGAAGAATGCAGTCCCTGCTCGTCCAGCGACCTCGTCCTACCGGCTTGGTCGCTGCTGGGCTCAGGGCCAGGCCCAGGGCCGGGGGAGGAGGGAGGGAGAGGACGACCTGGCAGCAGCCCATCCTTTTGGTCATTCCCAGCTCACTGACACCTGACTCAATAACCTCTCCTAGGCCTCACATCGGCTCTTGGGCTGGAAGGGGGATTTGGTGCTTTACAGGCTGAGATGCAGCAGCCCTGGTCTCAGGGGCTGTGCCCATCTCGGCCATGGCTGCCCAGGCCTGCGGCTCGTGCAAACATCCAGGCTAGAGCGGAAAGTGCCACACGGCTCGTGCGTCCTGCTCCCGGGAGCTGCTCAGAGGAGCGTGGGCTGAGCCCCTGGCCCCACACAGCCCCAGCAGTGGCTGGGGGACCCTTGGGTCTGCACTAAAACAGCCAAACGGGTCCGCGCAGCCTGGCTCCCTCAGCCCCATCGCTAGTGGTGCCTGAGCGGTCAGTCTATGGGTGGGCTCTGTGAGGCTGAGACACCGACGACATGAGTCAGGCCCATTCCTGGGTATGTACAAAACTGGCCACCAAGGCCTGTTCCCCCGAACATGGAAGAGCAAAGCCGGGGCCAGCAGGTTCCTTGTGTGGCAGTCCCAGGTCTGCCGCTCTGGCCAGCTCCGTGCCCAGGATGCCCTGGCGCTCTCTGCTTGCGCGCAGGGTCACACCCACCGTGCCTGCACAGCCAGCCTAGCCGCTGCTTGCAACCAGAGACACCCCTGCTAAACTACCGGGGTTAGCCCCGGCCTGACACGGCTCGGTGCCTTGGACGGTGGCCACCTGCTTTTACAACGGGGCTTGGTCGCGCCCGCGCTGGAGGGGCGGGCGGGGGGTGGGGGAGGCTTGGTGCAGCCCCTGGTTTCAACGAGGGCTGTACGTAAAGCCAGGCCCCAGTGGGGGCAAGGGACAATGCTAAGACCCCGCTGGGGGCTGCGTGAGATATGGGCACAGCGCGCAGGTGGGGAGGAGCGGCGGGATCAGCGGGCTGAGGGGTTTTTCACGAGGGACGGGAGAGGGGCAGCAGGTGCTGCATGGGGGGTGGCACAGTGATGCACTCGGTGGAGGACAAGGCGCAGGGTGCTGAAGCTGGTGACCAGTGGCGGGAGGAGGGGAGGATGCAGAAGGGTCCCACGCCTGGAGTCATGGGTGCCAGGGCTTGGCAAGACGGCAGAGGGGCCTGTGAGCGTAGTTCTGGGGGATAAAGATGGGGGGGGGGGGCGGGAAGGGACCTGCCCCTCCACTGAACGCATTTCAGTAGCAGGGGTTGGGCCCCCCCCCCCCCCCCCCCCCCGCCCGTTTTGGGGGCCGCCCCCCCCCCCCCCCCCCAGCTGTACGCACACACCCGCCCTGGGGCCAGCCCAGCACCGGCGCGCCAGGGACAGTAACATGCACCGAGTGTTTAATGCGCTTTTTGTTGTTTTTAAAGCATCTTCATGAACTGTATCACCCAGCGTCAGCGCGCTGCAGTGTATCAGCAAGTCTCCCTCTGCCCGGGCCCAGCCTTTGAGCCCCTCTGGACTAGCTGGGAGCGTTTAGTTTAAGTTCAAGGCGTTGATTCACCATTAACACATGTTGTCTATATGGGGCTCTTGTGATGGCACGTGCCGCCCGGTGGCACCAGTCTGCCAGCTGCCGTGTCTGGGTGTGCCAGCAAGCTTTGCCTCACGGGCCGACCTGGCTTGTGGGTGCCAGACGTACTGTGCAGCAGGCGTTGTGTGTGTGCGTGCTCCGCCTTGGGCTCTGAGTAGCGCCAATTCCTGGGGGCAGGGGACAGGCCCTCCCCTGGGCGGCTGCTCTTCACGCCCTGGCGCAGTGCTAGCGCTTGGCAGCGATGGGGCACTGACGTCAGAGCTCAGCGCCCCCCCCCGGAAAGCCCCGTCTGGCACCATTGCCGTACGGCAGGGACTGGTGCAGCACGTCCCACTTCACCCACCAGCGACCCACAGAGCTGGGGCCTGCCAGACAGGCCCTGGGGGCCTCTGCTAGCGACCCACAGGGCCCCCCACCCCACAACACACACAGCTGCATCCCCAGGCGCGCCAGCCAAACTCTGCCCCGGGGGCGGGAACCTGCTGGCTGCCTTCCCCACGGCCTTGGGGGAGGGGAGCTGCCAATCTGAGCTGCTGCAGGAGACGGGCAAAGCAGACACACCCCAGCCCACTCCCCAAGCGCCAACACCATTCACTGGCAGTGTAGAGCTCAGAAAGAGCCCAGAGGCTCAGGACTCCCCTCTCCTCCCCCTAATGAGGCTGGAATGGAAATGTTGTGCCCCACCCCCTCTTTCCCCCCCAGCACCGGCCTGGGAAGAGCCCCAGCGCCCCTCTCTCACACACACACAGAGCTGGAAGAACAGGGGCGCGGGGGAGTGATGAGCCCCAGAAGTGGCAGTGCTGGAACTGGGCACACATGTGGTCAGACGTGAGGAGGGGGGGCAGAATTGCCAGGCAGGGGACAGGAAGATGGAGCGGGGTGATCTTCTGCAGCAGGGGGCCAGTCTCAGCTCACCCAAGAACTGCGGGAGAGCTGGCAACACTAATTGGCTCCACACACCCTGTCCAAGAATGGGCTGTTTTGCGGGGTTTGGTTTGTGTCCTATTGCGGGGGGGGGGGGCTGACCTTGCTCCTTGCAGGGTTGGGATTGGCCCTACTGCACCCCCTTGTCGCCTCGCTGTGTCACACCCGTCGCCCTGCGTGTTATAACGGGGCTGCCCCTGCTGTGTGTGTGTGGCCCCGCTGGCACCGCCCAACCCCGCACACAGCCGCTGTACCCACGCGAGGGCCTCGGCTGGGGCCGGAGCAGGGCCGGGGCTGTGGGCTCCACCAGCTGGGGGTCAGCTGAGCAAGCACCATGCGCTGGAGCCGATAGAAAGGCGCATTGAGGGCTGGGTGTAAGACCCTCGGTGAATGTCCTGCATGGAGCCCTAGGGACTGCCCAGGAAGGGGTGCCTTGGGGATGGGGGGGGTCGCTGCCTGCCCAGCTTGCAACGTGTGGGCCACTGTTAGCCAGAGGGGTGTGTTAGTTTTCAGCTGACTGTGAGCTGTGTTTATTAAGCAGCCGGGTCCAGAGGAAAGGGCGGCTTCGCGCTGCGGGGTGCTGGGTCCACACAGAGGCTGTGTTGCTTTGGGACATGCCTTGGTGGTGGTGACACCGAGGAAAGAGTTGGGGACAGGAACTGGCGCGATTGGGCATTATTTTTGGCTGCCCTGGCTGGCACTTCGGGGGGGGGGGGGGGG